>WBNM01012105.1:0-20066 GCA_013399055.1 Ramphastos sulfuratus | reverse complement strand
TTTTTTTTTTTTTTTTTTTACATTTTGAAAGAATTTAAAGATGGGTCCTCTTGGGATTGTTGTTGGTTTTGGTTTTTTTTTTTCTTCAGAGTGTAGATCAAAGTTGTGACAGGAGATTTTCTTTATGCCTTAGCAATATCCAGTTGCCTGAAGCCCATTCTTTCATTTCCCATCTTGCTGTGGAAAGCCTGGTTTGGTTTCAGTTGCTTGTAAACATCCTTCCTCCTGAATGTCTAAACTAATCTCTTATTGGAGTTTGTCAACTTGTCTTTAAAGAAGCAGCCTCTGGAATTTCCGTGTTGTTATGTGAGATTAAAGAAAAAAAAACCCCAGAAGTTCCAATAAAACTCTTTTCAGATCTTTTTGAAGAGCAGTGTACTGGAGATCTTTGTGTGTTTTGAGCAGTTTTGCTTCACCTTCTGTACCAACCTCATTTCCAGAGCTGATGATAATTGATTACAGTCTCCCTTTCTTAAATAGCCTTAGGAAAACACACTGGCATTCCCCTGCCTCATTACAGGATTCACATCAAGGCTCGGGTGACCTTGTCATCTTTATCTATGTTAAGAGATATTCTGAACTGCCTGACAGACCTGAGCTGAAGATGAGAGAAAAGGATGACTCCTGGAGGGTAATATGTTTTTGCATCTTCAGACAGGAGTGGCAACCTAGAAGGTCTGGAATCATACTTGTCACCAGTGAGGGTGTCTATGGGATTTTTGGGTAAGTGGTTTAGGATGAAGACCATCACTGTGTGTCTTCAGAGATTCATAGAATGGCTTGGGTTGGAAATAACCTTAAAAAACATAGTTTCAACCCCTCTCTGCCTCTCTGAAGCACCTCCAGAGATGAGGATTCAAGCACATCCCTGGACAGCCTGTGGCAGTCTTTGAGAACCCTTTCAATCAATAAGTTTATTCTAACCTCTAACATAAACCTCGCCTGAGGCAACCTGAGGCCATTTCCCTTTGTCCTATCACTTGTTACTATGGAGGAGAGACAAGCCCCATCTCAATCTCACGTCCTTTCAAGTCTCTAGACTAAATCAACCCAGTTCCATCAGCTGCTCCTCACAAGACCTGTTGTCCATACCCTTCACCAGCTTTGCTGTCCTTCTCTGGACCTATGTGTAAACAACACTGTACCTTAGGTTGGGGCAGGTTGTGGTGCAACACACAAGCATGTAGAAGCAGACTGTTTGAAAATTATAGACCCACAGTGTGAGAAAAACATAGAACCATAGAACAACTTCAGTTGGAAAATACCTGTAAGACTATGGAGTCCAACCATCTACCTAAAACTGCCATGGCCATTAAACCATGGAAATGACTCTGAAATGACCACAGGGAAAACCTGCCTCCTTGATCTGGCACTGCTTTACTTTCAATAACCCATGTGACTTTTTAAAAATAGAAGCACATTGAGTTTTCAAAAGTTAATGCATTAACATGTCCATGACTTTCCATCCAGTCCCACCTTCTCTCCTTCTCTGGCACCTTCTTCAAGTTCACAAACAGATGGCCAAGTTACATTCTCATTTTGCATGGAGAGAGAAAGGGAAGTCAACAGTTCTTTATTTAGGGCCACCCATAGATGTTTTTTTGTCCTTGCTGATTGGCAATTCTCTTTATTGCACAAGAGTTCTTTCCAGCTGTGACAGACAATTCAAGAAAGGAAAATGTGGGATGATTCCTCATGGTGTGTCAGCCCTTTGCTTCCTTTCCAGTAACATGGTGTTTTCTTTGAGGAGTTCTGTACTCATACAGACTTGGTTTTAACACTAAAGCAAAGCTGGGTGTTCTCCAAGATCTTTTCTTCATGAGCCAATTTAATAACTGTTTTGATTGTTTACAATTACACAATTGTATACTTGGAAGACATCTCACTCACTAGGCTGGCAACAGTGCAGAGAGTTGCAGGGAAGGAAGTCAGAATGGTCTTTTTTTGTGAAGTTAGAACTTCCCAAGTTTTATGAATGAATCATTTGAATATGTTCCAGACTCAGAGAGTTTGGTCTGTTCAGCTTGGAGAAGAGAAGGCTCTGAGGAGGCCTTATAGCAGCCTCCTAATACCTGAAGGATCGTTTTGATACCAAGCTTAAAATCATAGAGTTGCTTCAGTTAGGAGATACCTCTAAGATCATCAAGTCCAACCATCAAACCAACAGCACAATCTCCAGTAAACCGTGTCCCAAAATGTCATGTTCACACATTTCTTGAACAATTTCAGGGACAGTAACTCCACCACCTTTCTGGTCAGCCTGTTCTAATGCCATTCTTGCAGCAAAGATATCTTTTCTCATCTCCAACCTAAACCTCCTCTGGCACAATTTCAGGCCATTTCCTCTTGTTCTGTCACCTGATACAAGGGAGAAGAGACCTACCCTCAACACACTTCGACCTTCTTTCAGGGATCTGTAGAGAGCAATGGCATAACCTCCCTTACTCCCCATAACCTCCCTTACTCCAGGCTGAACAACCCCAGTTCCCTTAGCCACTCCTTACCAGATCTGTTCTTCAGACCTTTCAACAACTTTATTGCCCTTCTCTGGACCCACTTCAGCACCTTAATGCCTTTCTTTCAGTGAGCAGCTCAAAACTGAACAGCTTGATCATTTTTTTTCCTCCTGTACCTTCATTATATCCACAAGGCCCTTTTCCTAACTTAATTGTTGCCTTGTGAGACAGAGTTGCTCTGCAATGTAAAAGATGCAGGATCTTTGCTGTGTAGTGTAACTATCATGTAGCCATCGTCAGGTAAACCCCAGATAATTGCTGGGTCTGTTGAAGATCTGCATTTTAAGTGTCACTGTAATAAGCAGTGAAGTGGAAAGCAGCCTGA
This sequence comes from Ramphastos sulfuratus, assembly GCA_013399055.1. NCBI lineage: Eukaryota > Metazoa > Chordata > Aves > Piciformes > Ramphastidae > Ramphastos > Ramphastos sulfuratus. Next base: position 17,225 of record WBNM01012105.1, on the reverse strand, counting down.
GTTAGCATAACTTTGTGGCTGGAGTGTTCTACCATGACTGAAAAATTAAGGAAAATAGTGCCACTTCTGTGTCACTGCTATGAGAAGAATACCATTAGGTGCTGTCATTCACTCAAAAGTGTTTCTATAAGGAGTCTTTCAGTGAAAGTTGCAGAAGTGGCTCAAGGAGAGCAAAGAACCCTTTGTTCTGTTTAGGAAATGGCAGACAGTTACTCCTGTGATGCTGCTGAAGTGGATTTCAAACTGGAGGTATCACGAAATAGAAAAGGGATATGAATTTCAAGGGTAGTTCTTTTTCAACTCAACTTCTAAAGGGTGTTTTCTCTTTGCAAGATAAAGGTTGCATAGGTGCTGGCCTTGTAGTAATAGGCAGTAAATTCCTTTCCAGTCCTGAAAACAGAAGACTGTGGGATTAGCATGCCATTAACACTGCTGAGTATCAGCCCTACTCCCAAACACTCTGTGTAGACTAGGGCAAACAATGACAAGTGAGATAGAAGTAAATGAGAACTCCTCTTGGAAGCATCTGTTTTAGCCATAGATCTTTCACATGCAAAATGACACCAACACTCCAATGTCTTCAGACCATTTATTGCAACTGGGCAGGCATTGTAGATGACTGACTTGGGCTGGTTTTTGAGCTGCTCAGCTGTCAGGTTGCTTGAGTGAATGTTGTTATGCAGAGTGGCAGGGCACATCTGGACTTGCAATGTATAGATATTGTACTTGTCTTGCTGTCCCTGGCTATTATGCCTCTGGCCTTGAGGTTGCTGTGCCACCACTGAGAAGATACAGCTCTACTGAAGCTACCTGAAATGGTTGGATATTCCCATTTAGTGCATTAGAGCAAATCAATACAATTTTGGTTGTCTGTAATACGCTGGGCTGCAAACCGCTGTGGAGCTTCCCTGAAGGCAGCTCAGTAATTTTTGAAAGCAACATTTTGTGGGAAGAGGGGGAAATATCTGCTGCAGCTAGGGAATTCATTACTGTATGCTCTGAAAATGGTGTCTAAATATGATAATTCAGTGGCTGAATAGGTTTAGGAATGGTAGGAGCAAATACACCTAATTATTGGGAAAAATGTACTTAGGTAAGTGCTAGTCTCTTCTCCCTAGTAATAAGTGATAAGACAAGATGAAGAGGCCTCAAGGTGTACCAGGGGAGGTTTAAATTGGGTATTGAGGAAAAAATTCTTTCCTGAAAGAGTGATCAGACATTAGAACAGGCTGCCCAGGGAGGTGGTGGAGTCACCACCCTTTTTCAAAAGCATGTAGACATGGCACTTCTGGACACAGTTTAACAGCCATGGTGATGCTAGGCTGATGGCTGGACCTGATGGTCTTAGAGGTCTTTTCCAAACAAAACAATTCTGTGAATCTGTAATTCTAGGAACATAGTTACTTCTCTATCACTCACATCATATGATTCAGGATGGGGGGAGTACTCTGAAACACATACAGTTGTCCATCACCAAAAAATGAAGGATCGTTGGGTCAGCCCAAACATTCAAGAGAGCAAATGAAGTAGCCATAAAGGTATTCTTTATTCTTCCCGTGCTGATTCATAGAAGGATTCATGAAGGATTCCCTTCATCAAAGCACTTTTCTCCTGCGGACTTTGTGATACCTGCCACTGTTCCTGCAAGAAAGAGCTGACAGAGAGAATACTGTCAGCAGGGTCTCATCTCCCCCACCATGAGGCATTTATTCAGGGAGATCTTCGCAAAGTGAACCACTGAAGTCCTTCAGAAAAAAAGCAGTTGGCAAACCTGTATTGGAGATAAGTTCCCAGTTATATTTGTGATGAATGGGCTGCTATGGCTGTAGGACAGATGCAGGTCCATGTTTCCTGTCACCTCAGTGGGATGATGCAGAGCATGTCTATAAAACCTATGGATTCCTTTATCCTGCTCCCTGCTCAGGTGCAGCCTGCTAGTGAGGAGTCGTTCATTTCATGAGCATTTTTCCCACAGTCATATGCAAGAGCCAAAGGACAACACTTGGTATGTAGGTCTCATCTCTATTATCAGGCGATAGAATGAGAGGAAATGGTCTGAAATTGTGCAAGGGGAGGTTCAGTTTGGAGATTGGAAAAAATTTCTTTCCTGAAATTGTGGCCACACATTGGAACAGGCTGCTCAGGGAGGTGGTGGTGTCACCATCCCTGGAGGTTTTCAAGAACTGTGTGGACATGGCACTTCAGGGTGTGGTTTAATGGTGTTGGGTTGACAGCTGGACTCAATGACCTTAGAGATCTTTTCCAAATGAAACAATTCTGTGATTCTATGACTTGACAAAGACACCACAATTTCCATGTTAGGTGATCAGCCACTCACAAGAGAAGAGTCCTGTAGAGCTTGTTATGGCTGACCTGCATATTTCTGTGCATGTTTAATGGGGGTTTGTAGAAAGAGTTATAAAAAGTGTACTTAATATAATCTATTTGGCTTTTCTTTTGTAACCCGTCTGAAGACATCAGCAATAAGGATATAAAGTGTTTAGTCCTATCAGATACTCAAGAAGATAATAAGTCATAGAATTATAGAATAATTTTGCTTAGAAGGAACTTTAGAGATAGTTTCAATCTTCTCACCATGGGCAGGGACATTTTCTACTAGACAAGCTTGCTCAAAGCTCCAATCTGGCTCCAATCTGGCCAAGAGCATCTTCAGAGAGGGGGCATCTACAACCTGTTCCAGTGTCTAACCATAGAATCATAGAATGGTTTAGGTTGGAAGAGACCTCAAAGATCATCCAGTTCCAACCCCCCGCCATAGGCAGGGACACCTCCCACTATTACAGGTCACTCAAGGCCTCCTCCAACCTGGCCTTGAACCCCTCCAGGGAGGGAACAGCCACAACCTCCCTGGGAAACCTGTTCCAGTGCCTCACCACCCTCACTGTGAAGAACTTCCTCCTAACATCCAGTCTCAATCTCCCCTCTGTCAGTTTAAACCCATTGCCCCTTGTCCTGTCATTGCAAGACCTTGTAAATAGTCCCTCCCCAGCCTTCCTGTAGGCCCCCTTCAGATACTGGAAGGCTACTATAAGGTCTCCTCGAAGCCTTCTATTCTCCAGGCTGAAAAGCCCCAACTGTCCTCATAGCAGAGCTGCTCCAGCCCTCTGAGCATCTTTGTGGCCTCCTCTGGACTCGCTTCAACTGTTCCATGTCCTTCCCATGTTGGGGGCTCCAGAACTGCACACAGTGCTCCAGATGGGGTCTGACGAGAGCAGAGTAAAGGGGCAGAATCCCCTCCCTTGCCCTGCTGGCCACAGTTCTCTTGATGCAGCCCAGGACTCGGTTGCTGTCTGGGCTGCATGCTCACANTGTTTGCCCTTCTCCAGTCAGCAGGAACTTCACCAGTCTGCCATCACCTTTCAAATATGATGGACAGTGGTTTGGGAATTTCATCTGCCAGTTCCCTCAGGACCCGTGGGTGGATTTCATCAGGCCCCATGGACTTGTGCATGTTCATATTCCTTAGGTGCTCACGAACATGATCTGCAATTATAGTGGGTAGATCTGCCTGCTCCCAGTCCATACTTTTGCCCTCTGGAACTTGGAGATTGTGGTTGGAGCCCTTGCTGTCGAAGACTGAGGCAAAGAAGTCATTGAGCACCTCAGCCTTATCTATATCTTTTGTCAGCAGCTCTCCATTTCCCTTCTAGAAGGGTCCCACATTCTCCCTAGTCCTCCTTTTCTCACTGACCACCGTTACTATAAAGAGTTTCTTCTTAATATCCAGTCTTAGAAAGGAATATTAAATCTTTAAATTATCCTAGTGTTTGTGTCAGACTAGATGATTTTTAAAGGTCCTTCCAATTTTAAAGGTCCCTTCCAACCCAAACCATTCTGTAATTCCTGTGTGATCTGGCTCAGGTCCTGGCTTCCAGCGGGAGCTTTCCCTCACATTGCTGTGTCTCCTGTTGCATGCTTTCCTTAGCTGGCGTTCAGCTGGCAGGCACTGAGGTGTGGCTGCCAATGCAATATGTTGCAGGAACCTGTCTGTCAGTAGCTCAAAGCTCCCTGAAAGGGTTCTCAAAGACTGGAATAGGAGGTGGTTGAATCTTCATTTCTAGAAGTGTTTCAGAGATGCAGAGATGTGCTGCTGAGGGCTATGGTTTAGCACCAGGCTTGGTAGAGTAAATGAATAGTTGGACTTAATGATCTTAAAGGTTTTTTTCCAACATAAAAAAATCTATGATTCTATGAAATCAGCATTTCACTGCCATAGAGAGCTCAATTGAGGTGATGCTTAGCTATGTCTATGACTGTGGTTTTCTAAGATGATCTTCTTTGAAGGGAACAGTGTAAAGTCCAATCAGCACTCATCAAAATTACTGATCTCTGGTTTCGATGAGGCAGATGGCCATAAATTAGTTCCAGTCTACGCCCTGTGTTTCAGAGAGCTTCTTGAGCCTGCCTGTGTTTTTCATCTGGCACTTGGAAGGGCAGGAAGAGTCTAACACAGACTTTTCCAGTGTAGTGGTTTTTTACCCCATCAAGCATCCCCATATTTAGCAATTTGTTCGACAAAGTATAATGATGCTTCTCTGCAGCACTTCAGCATTTCTAGATGATGTTTGGACTGTGCAATCAGATTGTGATTAGATGGTTTACAGTTGAGAATCACTCTGACAGCTGCAATTTTGTGACTGTAGTAAAGGTAGATCTTAGCAATGCCTTTTTCTGATGGTGAAACGCTACAACAAGGATTTGAACTTTGGCCAAAGGCCTTGAGGAAAGAATTTGTTCGTCTTGCTATGCTTTGGTATGTTCTATCAATGGCCGTGGGTGTTTGTCAGACCTGCATCTCTAGAATGGCACTTGTTGCCTGCTATATCTCTTGGCAGTGGAGCCTTTTTTTCTCTGCACACCTCTTTATCAAACAGAAGAGATTGCATAGAATCACAGAATGGTGGGGGTTGGAAGTGACCTCTGGAGATCATGAAGACCAACCCTCCTCCCAAAGCAGGATTATCTGGGGCAGGTCACACAGGAATGCAATACCCAGACAGGTCTTGATAGTTCATAGAGAAGGAGACTCCACAAGCTGTCTGGTCAGCCTGTTCCAGGGCTCTGGAGCACTCAGAGTAAAAATGTTTTTGGCCTGAGAGCAGAGTGAGTAAAGACCAGTCATGTTTCCTGTGCTGAAGCCACTAGCAGAGTCCCACTAAAATGCAGCTGGTGTTTTCTTGCTTGAATGAATACCACTCAGTCATTAAGCTCACTTACCATAGAATTATTTTGGTTGGGTAAGATTTTTGTTCTGCTATCAGCAGCATCAAGAGTGATGTAATAGTAACTCACCTGCTGCTTCTAATTTTTCTATGAAAGAACATCCTCAGAACTTCAACTCTGGAACTCTAAAAAACAAGTGTATGAGGAGCAGCTGAGGGAAATGAGGTTGTCTGGGGAAGAGGAAGTGAGTGGTGGGAAAGACTTCATTGCTCTCTACAGCTCCCTGAGACGAGGTTAAAGTGAGGAGGGGATCAATCTCTTCTAGTGACTTGTGATAGGACAAGATAAAATGGCCTGAAATTGTGTCAGTGTAGGGTTAGGTTGGATATTAGGACAAAATTATTTATGGAAAGAGTGGTCAGGCATTGGAACAGGCTGCCCAGGGAAGTGGTAGAGTCACCATTGCTGGAGGTGTTCAAGAAATGTGTGAACATGGCACTTCAGGAAATGATTTAATGGCCATGGTGGTCTTAGGTTGACAGTTGGGCTCTCTGATCCTGGAGAGCTCTTCCATCTGGAACAATTCTCTGATTCTGTGATTTCCATTAGGGGACCCAGGAGACACATGACTAACTGTGGCTGTTACCACTTTCACTTAATAATCATTTTTAACAGTAGCTGGACAGAGGTACTTACTCTTGAGGAGTCAGCAATGATTTCCTCTTTCACTGGAATTTAAGGACAATCTTTGTGAAGGTGTTTTGAGAAACAGACATCTGGCCAATTTTCCCTTTTTGAAATCACAGTCCAGATATACTAGAGAGTGTCCAACAGAGGTTGCAGGGATGATGATGGGACTGGAACGCCTGTCTGATGAGGAAAGGCTGAGAGACCTGAGGCTGTTTAGCTTGGGGGAGACCAAGAGGAGATCTGATCAATGTTTACAAATACAATGAGAGTGAGTGTCAAGAAGGGGCCAGGCTTTTTTCAGTGATGTTGCATGATAGGATGAGGGGCAATGGATAGAAACTGGAACACAGGAAGTTCCGCCTCAATGCAAGAGAAAACTTCTGTTCTGTGAGGGTGCTGGAGCCCTGGAGCAGTCTGCCCAGAGAGGTTGTGGAGTCTCCTTCTCTGGAGAATTCTAAGACTCATCTGGATGTGTTCCTGCGTGAGCTTTCTGTTCCTGGTTTGGGGTTTTATTGGGGGTTTGGTGACTTCATCATTGTTTGTTTTTTTTTTGTCAAGTATTGATTGGGTGGGCAGATACAATAACCTTGGATCTCCTTGAGCTTTTCAAGGTGGTATTTACCAAGCTGCTTTCTTTTCTTTAAATATTTTGATTTACCTGAAACTGAGTATTTCTAGGCACACACATTTAACTGAAAATGTTTCTATGTGTTCTGCTGACAATGCCAATATTAAATGAAAAATGCAATGGTTTCAAACCAGTTCTTACCATAACATTACCAAAAAGAGTCCATAGAAGATCATCTGACAGTTTAACCTCATCTGCTTCGTCTCAGTAGTCATTGTGGAAGGAACATCTTAAACAGAGTAGACTCTTTACCCATGATGACTCTAATTCACAGCAATATCCAAGTGCTCTCCTAAATGGGTTGTTTTGCTGCACAGATGACCGCTTTTATTTATATAATAAAATAATAATTTTATTATTCCACTAAGCCAGAACTACTGAAGATGCAAAGCATGAGTTAAGGCAAAGCCATTTATGAACGCTCCACAAGTTCCTGTTAATGAAAAGATAAGCACATTCCCTTCCATTTGCCACGGTTTCAAAGTATCACAGCTGCCTTTGATATTAAAGGCCCATTTATAAATATTTTATTGTGCTTCAATAATTGATAAAGTGATTCACAGCCACCTTGCTAATACATTAATGCTTGCAGAGTGCATTATGCTCGCTGTAGTAGCTGCAAATATGTTTTGTAATCGCAGTGTTTTGTTGGTGCATCGGTTGTTAAGCTTTTATTGCCAGGACCTTTTAATTATTTCTCTGCTTTGTTATTTGAAATGGCCAGCTCTTTAGCTGATGAATGTCTGACCTTCCTACCTTTGCTCTATTTTTTCTTTCTTTTTTTTTTTTTTGTTTTAATTAGCCGATGTGTGACTAAGGAACAGAAGACAACAAATTGGGAAGTAGTGTTCATCTGCTTCGCAGGCAGGAAGGATCTACAGAGAGACCTGGACACACTGGATTGATGAGCCAAGGTCAGTTGTACAAGATTCAACAAGGTCCAGTGCTGGGTGCTGCACTTTTGTCACACCAACCCCATGAACACTCCAGGCTTGGGGAAGTGTAAGCAGTCCAGCAGAAGGAAAAACCTGGGGGTTCTGGTTGACATCTGGCTGAAGATAAGCCAGCCATGTGCCCAGGTGGCCAAGAAGGCCACCAGCATATTGGCCTGGATTGGCAACAGTTGTGACCAGCGGGACCAGGGAAGTGATCATGCCCCTGGACTCAGTACTGGTGAGGTCACAGCTTGAGTCCTTAGATCAGTTTTAAGCCCTTCACTACAATAAAGACATTGAAGGGCTGGAGCAGGTCCAGAGAAGGGCAATGAAGAGGAGTCTGGAGAACAGGTCTGGTGAGGACCAGCTGAAGGAACTAGGTTGTTTAATCTGGAGAAAAGGAGGCTGAGGGGAGACCTTCTTGCACTCTATCCAAAAGGAGGTTTTAGTGAGGTGGATGTAGGTTACTTCTTCCTAGTAACAAGTGATAGGACAAGAGGAAATGGCCTCAAATTAATTCACTGAAAGGGTTATTTAAACACTGGAATAGGCTCCCCAGGGAAATGATTGAATCTACATCCCTGGAAGTGTTCTAAAGAGACAAGAGATGTGGTGCTGACCAATAAGGTTTAGCACCAGACTTGGTGGAGTTAAATAGTGGTTGGACTCAAGGATCTTTAAAATCTTTTCCAACCAAAAGGATGCTATGATTCTCTAACATGCTGAGAAAGTGCACCTTGCTGATTACCATCAGTATAAAGCCTAAAAGTACAGGTATAGGCTGGACCAGCCCTTCCCTGACCTGGGGCTGGCACCATGGCTGGATTGGGCTGAGGTGACCTCCTTCTTCATACTAGCCTGGGTGTTTTATCCATCTTGGTTGAGCCTGGGCTGGGGCTTCAATGGGCTGCTTCTTCCTGGGCTGGGGATGGATAGGGTAGGAGTCTTTCTTAACCTTGGGCTAGGATGAGCTCCTTCTGCACCCTAACCTGGGTTTCTCCTCCGCGCTGGTGATGAGCTGGATTGGGATGGGATGGGATCCTTCTACATATCCTACCCAGGTCTCCTTCTCCATGTAAGGCAGAGGCTAGGAAAGGGTTTGAGGCAGACAGAAACTGGGCTGGGCTCCATTTCCACCTTACTCTGAACTCCTTCACCCTCAGGTGAAGATGTACTGGGTTCCTTCTGCACCTGGGATCCTACATCGCCTTGGGCAGGGTTGGAGCTGGGAATAGGGTTGGGGCAGGCTTCTTCTCCACCCTTGGATGAGGCTGGGTTGGACTGGGTTTCTTCTCTGACCCTCCCAGGGCTCCTTCTCCACCCTTAGCTGGGCTGGGCTGGGCTCCTTTTGCACCCTACCCTGGGTTCTTTCTCTGTGCTGGGCCGGAGCTGGACTGGGCTCATTATCCATCCTATCCTCAGTTACTTTTCCACCCAGGGCTGGGCTAGGTTCCTTCTGCACCCTGGGCTGGGCTGCCAAATGCCCACCTTAAAGAGCCTGGATCACTCAACCAAATGACTGACTAAATTTTATTCTAGACCTCTGGCTGTACATCCTCTGTAACAGTAGATTCCAAGACAGGGAGGAGAACGAAGCCAGAAGCCTGTGGAAGGTGTTAAAATCACATTAGCATAACTCAGAAGTGTTTGATTTGCACACCCGGATATCTGAAGGTGCAAATGAACATCTGGTGCTGATGTTAATTGCAGTGATCTAAAGTAGGTGACTGTGACTTTGGGAAGAAGAGATTAGCAAGGCCCTGCAGTAGTGCTATTGATGTCTGAAAGGGGTAAACTTAGAAGTGTTCCTCCTTGCATACAAAGACATTTTTATGTCTATTAACTTTCAAATCAGCTTACTTACGCGCTACACCTACTCTCCTGCTATTGACACAGTTCGGTGTTTAAAAATCTGCATTTCTAGAGAGATTATTGATTTTTGGCTCCCTTTAGGTTTTTTTTGAATGGCCAACCTGAGAGACCAATCACCAATGAAAACATCATTTTGGGATAGTTTGTGACAATTATCTCAAATTTCTGAAAACTGAGTGCCCCCTTTAGGAAAATTCAAACAATTGCATCTATCCATATGAAGGCTATTCAAACATGGCCAAAATAGTTCCCTTTTTTTAGACCCTGTATGCTCTTGCTTCCATCCATCATAGCTAGCATCTCACTTTTCATAATGGTGAATAGTTTTGGATTTTTTATTATAATCAGTCTTACTGCAACACAGTTAATTCTACTCTTTCAGCAATTAAAGAAGATTAGGTCAAATTCTCATCTAACACCTCCACTGATTCATAAAGTCAAAGAATCACAGAACAGTAGGACTTGGAAGGGACCTCTAGGGATCATCAAGTCTAATCCCCCTACCAAAGCAAGTTCATCTAGGGCAGGGTAAAATATATCTATCATTGAAATATATAATTTAAAAGTAGTCATGGTAACGCCTCCTACCTTTGCTTTGTGAAGCATGAGTTCCAGAAAGCTTTGTAAATTGTGTATGCATTATAAAGTGTACCTGTATGAGACAGAGCATGTTCAGAAGTAGGTTGAGCTTGCTTGCTGTCTCCTATTATAGCTTTGAATACTCTGTTTGGCACAAAACAAATCTGACAATTTTTTTTTGCCAAGAAAGGACAAAAGCCTTGTGGAAAAGGAACCCATAAATAAAGGAACCATGCCAGCTACTGCCCCTATTGCAAAAAATAAAGTTAAATAAAAGAGTGAAACTTTGATATGTCTACATAAAAACTCCTTCAGAAACCTCTATATTATGGACCTGAGGTTTCTTAAATGGAAACTTTTTGTTTTGTGGATGTTAGTTGTCCCCATGCTGGTTGGGATGGCAACAGCTATTCAAACACCTACCTTTGTACTAAATAACCTAGATGTGCAATTCTGAGCTACAAGCTGTTATGGTAACCAGGTTTGAATGTCTCCATCAGTTTTGTACCCCTCATTATAAGAAAGACACTAAGGTTCTGCAGCAAGTCCAGAGAAGGGCAGCAAAGCTGGTGAAGGGTCTGGAGAACAGGTCTGGTGAGGAGCAGCTGAGGAAACTGGGGTTGTTTTAGTCTGGAGAAAAGGAGGCTGAGGGGAGACCTCATTACTCTCTACAACTCCCTGAAAGGAGGTTGCAGTGAGGTGGATGTTGGTCTATGCTCCCTAGCATCAGATGACAGAACAAGAAATGGCCTGAAATTGTACCACAGCAGTTTTAGGCTGGATATTGGGAAAGATTTCTTTGGTGCAAGAGTGGTCAGGGATTGGAACAGACTGCTCAGGGAGGTGGTGGACTCACCAAGAAGCATGTGGCCATGGCTCATGGTGCCATGGTTTAGTGGCCATGGTGGTCTTGGGTTGATGATTGGATTCAACGATCTTAGAGGTCTTTTCCAACTGAAACAAGTCTATAATACTATGACTCTGTTTTGTTTTAAAAGGATTTTATGTGTATATCTTGTTGGAATCCTGGCCATGTTATTCATACTTCTATTGCCATGGATGTTGCTGTGCAGGTGGCTTACTCTTCTATTTTCTTCTGCAAATCCCCTTTCCCCCCATATGTCTCCCAGTGCAGTGACACAGCCCAGTATGCTGCTAGTAGCTTCCAGGTGAGGAAGGCTTGTGGCATCTCAAGGAGTTGTTGATGAGGGGGGAGTCTTAGGGATCCAAAGCTATACTCACACATTATACTTTCACCTGAAATGATTTGGTGTTTAGGTGTGATTTTGTGTGTGTGTTTGTTTGCCAGAGGTCAGCTTTCATCTTGGAAAAAATAAAAGCATTTCTAAAATGAAATTCAAGAGTTTAATGTTGAGGAAAGGCCAAGAATTGCTTTCTGGGTTGTGCTGAGGCAAAGTAACTCAGAGGAATAGGCTGAAAGAAAATTAAAGAAAATGTCAAGTAAGATTTCCTAACAATGAGGTTTGTTATTCTCTCCAGGGAGTGATAGGAACCCTGTATTAAATCCTTTAGGCTAGAAAGCAGGAAGGTATTGGGTCAGTGCTGTCTTCTCTACTTTCTGTATTACTTGGCCCCATTCCCTGGAGTTAATTCATTGTGTAAAGAAACTTTTGCCTTCTCTTCATATCAAGGATGCCTTTAGAGGCTGAACTTGTGTAGCTTCAACTTCAGATAACAGAAAATACTGCTGCTCTATCCATGTGGAATGGTCTCTGTCTTCTGTTCCTGGTCGTTATTTCACCATAGCTTTCCCACGTGAAGAGATGGAAACTCGTAGAGGTAGTAAACCAGCAAATTAAAGTATTACATTTAGGCAGCTTAGCACTGAGGGTGAAAGAAAAGCTAAATTTGAAAAAAAAAAAAAAAAAGATTAAAAAAGAAATAGATGAAGATGAAAAAAGTTATTGCAGACTCTGCAAACACAATTAAGTGATGCACAAGGTGAAAATAAGCATTTCTGGCATTGCCAGGCTGCCTGGCTATAGCAGAGCTGTGTTCTTTGATGCACGTTCTACAGGACATTGAACCATCAATATTCACCACGTTGGCCATACCTTGAGTTTCTTTGTTGCTTGTGGAACCAGTTTGAGAATCATAGGGACTCATAGAATTGTTTTGGCTGGAAAAGACATTTATGATCATCAAGTCCAATCATTCTTTAACTCTACCGAGACTGGTGCTAAACCATGTCACTCTGCACCACATCTCTGTCTCTTTGAAACACCTCCAGGGATGGGGTTTCAGCCACCTTCTTGGGCAGCCTGTGCCAGTCTTTGAGAATCCTTTCAGCCAAGAATTTTCTTCTAATCTCCAACCTAAACCTCCTGTGTTGCAACCTGAGGCTATTTCCTCTCCTCCTATCACTTGTTACTAGGGAGAAGAGACCAATAACCACCTTTCTCCAACCTTCTTTCAGGGAGTTTTAGAAAGCTGTAAGGTCTCCCCTCAGCCTCCTTCTTCACACCAAACAACTCCAGTTCCCTCAGGCGCTCCTTACAAGATCTGTTCTCCAGACTCTTCATCAGCTTTGTTACCCTTCTCTGGACACACTCCAGCATCTCAATATCTTTCTTGTAGTCAAGGCCCCAAAACTGAACCCAGGACTCAAGGTGTGATCTCAGCACTCCTGAGTACAGGGGCACAACCACTTCCTACTCCTGCTGGCCACACTATTGATGATCCAGGCCAGGACACTGTTTGCTTTCTTCGCCATTTGTGCACGCAATGGCTCATCTTCAGATGGCTGTCAAACAGAACCCCCTAGTTCTTCTCTGCTGGACAACCTCCCAGCCACTCTGTCCCATGCTTCTAGCATTGCAGATGCTAATGCAGGGAATATATCCAGATTGTAACTGTAGCTCTTCATTCCCTAAAAGGCATGTTTTAATATTCAGTGAAATAAAGGAAAATTATCTTTACGTATCATGTTGGATCTTACATGTTGCTCATGAGTAAAATTTTAGTATATTCATTTTTTCTCATTATGGAGAAAGAATGTCAAGGTTTGAAAGCTGGAGATCATACTTAGGCAGTCTGAGGACCTCTGCATTGTTGGTGAAGGAAGCTCACTGCCCTTTGAGGCTTCAGAGGAGTTTTGCTGAGAGTTTCAATAAGGTACTGTCATGGATTGAGTTGAAACTGCTGGTTATTCATACCATGCTGCAGTCATGCCAGCCTCAAAAATGAAAGTGCTAAATGCAGCAGAGTATTATGGGACTTAAACTTCGGATTGCAACATGAGAGGCTTCCTGTTGCTGTTGCTGGTTCTGAGTTCTTGGGTGTTCTTTTCCACTGGGATGGCAGTGGGACAAGGAGGGATGGGGGAGCAGTTTTCTGGCTTGGGCTTTTGGCTCACTGGCTTCTGCTTGCTGGTGCTTTGTCCCATACTTTTTCTGCAATAGGCTAAGGTAATTATGCATTTTGTACTGTATCTATCTGATTTTACTCAGTAAACTCTACTCTTATCTTAGGTGGGTTTTCGCTTGTTTGTTGTTTTGTCTCAATACTGAGGTTTTTTTTGTGTTCCTTTTACCTCACTTCTGCATTGGGAAAATGGACAGGTTAACCTGCTGGTTGTTCTGATTTAAACCATTACATGTACTGAACAGAAAGAATCCCAGAGCCCACCTTCAGCAACCCTTCTAGAAACTTAAGTAGGCTCTGAATAACATCCCTTAGGGTTCAGTTTGCATTCATAGAAGCACAGAATGATTTGGGTTGGAAGGGACCTTCAATATCATCTAGTTCCAACACCACTTTCAGGTACTAGAAGGCTGATCTAAGGTTTCCCTAGAGCCTTTTCTTCCCCAGGCTGAACAGCCCCAACTCTCTCAGCCTGTCCCCATAGGGAAGCAGCTCCATCTCTCTGATCATCTCTGTGGTCTGTTCTGGACCCACTCCAACAGTTCCATGTCCTTCTTGTGTTGAGGTCCCTAGAACTGGACACAGTACTCCAGGTGGGGTCTCATGACAGCAGAGTACAAGGCCAGAAACCCCTCCCTCATCCTGCTGTTCTCACTGCTTTGGATGCAGCCCAGCACATGGCTGCCTGCTGGGCTGCCAGTGACTATTGCTGTCTCATGGTGAGTCTGGCATCAGCTGACACCCCCAAGTCCTTCTCCTCAAGACTGCTCTTGAGCTGCTCCTTGCCCAGCCTATATTTGTGCATGCGATTGCCCTGAATCAATTGCAGGACCTTGCACTTCTGCATCTCTCTCAGCAGACTAAAACTTTTCTTTAGGGAGGAGGCTCTGTGCAATCCAAATCTCATCCTTCTCTCTGTCCTCACCATGACTCAAACCATTGCTTGAATTGCTCCTCAGTCTTTCTGGATTTCTCAGTGTCTGGGAAGTATGACATCAGTCACATCACTGTGCATAGCACAACCACCCCTGCAAACTAGAGTCTGAAATGCCCATGTGTCATCTAGCTAAAATTACAGTCTCTGTTTATCTGGCCAGAATTTATGCCCTGTCTTCTGCAAGATGACTGCTACATGCCAATTGCTACTCATTTGTGTACTCATATTTGAAAATGCTGACTCCATGGAAAGGGCTGGATGCTCGTTAGCAAAATGAAGTGTGAAGGAGATGAGGTTAACTAAGTAGGTGCTGTCTGGACTAGGAAATGGAGTCACTGCATGTTCAGGTGTAGAGATTTAGTCCCTGTCTAATAAGCTGATGCAAAGAACAGATGCAGAAGGAAGTGGAATCCTGGAACAAGCCCCGCAGTTATTCCTGCGATAGGAACAAGCAAGGAAGTATAGATCTGTATGAAAGGAAACTGAAGTCTCTCCAAGGGATCCTTTGTGTGTTTATAGGTAGAGAAATACTGAGGATGTTCTATTTCTGAGAATGACAGATGGAGGAAGCCAAACTTTATCAAGATCTGCATAAACCTATAGCTTTTTCAAATGTTATTAGGCTCCTTGTCTCCTTTCCATCATAGAATAGAATCATAGAATGCATTGGGTTGAAAGTGACCTCTAAAGATTGTGTAGTCCAACCCTCCTGAAGAGAGCAGGGACATCCACATCTAGATTAGGATGCTCAGAGATCCACCAAGCATGGCTTTGAATGTCTCCAGTGTTCAACCACCCTCAGAGTAAATGTCCTCATGTTCAGTCTAAACTACCCTGCTCTCATCTGGTGATTCTTTTTTAACTTTTGATACTGAATGGTTTAAAAGCATAAAAGCATCTTGGACTACTGGGACAAGCAAGCCTTGTGTTTGTTACTCATGGTGGAAATGTTGCCATGGTGGGAACAGGGGATAGAGAGGGAAAAAAAATTATATTAATTGAGTAGGAGCTATGGAATTTTAAAGCAGGTCGCACATACTTACTGGTTTGGCTGTCTCAGGGCTTTGGTTGACAGAACAGAAGAGAAAGGCTTTGGGGTGTTGGTTGATGGAAAACTTAACATGAGCCAGCAATGTGCACTTGTAGCCCAGACGGCAGCCATATGCTGGGCTACATGAAAAGCAATGTGAGGAGCAGGATGAGGGAGGTGACTCCCTGCCTCTACTCTGCTTTCATGAGACCCCACTTGGAGTACTGTGTCCAGTTCTGGTGCCTTAAGCACAAGAAGGGCATAGAACTGTTGGAGCAGATCCAGAAGAGGCCACAAAGATGATCAGAGGGCTGGAGCACCTCCCCTGCAGGGACAGGGCAAGAGAGCTGGGGCTGTTCAGCCTGGAGAAGAGAAGGCTCTGGTGAGACCTTTTAGCAGCTTTCCAGTATGTGAAGGGGGCTTACAAGAAGTCAGGGAAGGGACTTCTAACAAGGGGTTGCTGTGATAGGGGCGATGGATTGAAGCTTGAAGAGGGCAGATTTATACTGGAGATTAGGAAGGAATTATTTCCAGTGAGGGTGGTGAGACACTGGAACAGGTTGCCCGGGGGGTTGTGGATGTCCCCTCCCTGCAGGTGTGCAAAGCCAGGTTGGATGAGGCCTTGAGCAACCTGGGCTACTGGAAGGTGTCCCTGTTCATGGCAGGGGGAGTCTACAACTCCAGGGATGGTGACGCCACCTTCCCAGGCAGCCTGCTCCACGCATACTCTCTTTGGTTTTCAGTCCCTTAAGTATTCTCTTTGTCATCCACACACCTATGTACCCCAACCCATTTTTATAAACCTCTCCAAGTTCAAAGTCTGTTCCTTATGCAGTTTTTATTCACTTGACACTTGCAGATGTATATTCCCTAGGGCTTGATGCATCCATGCAGTGGTTTCTTGACCTTTCTCATATGCTTGCAGTGAACAGATTGCTCCCTTTGCAGCAAGCTTCTGTGTATTTAACAGCCTTCTAACAGTGCCCTTACAGTTTATACCCAGTCTTTCCTTACCTGGTTCATAGCTATTTTTCTGTTGCCCTCTGGCCTTCTCCTGCTTTGTCCACATCTTTTCTAAAATGCTGAACCATGCCGAATATTTCTGCTGGGGCCTTGCTGCTGGAGGACTGGAGGACTCTGCATATTCAGGCACTTTCTCTTTACATCTCCTCCTGTAGTTTTTGCTTTACTTAGAACTATAAAATCATTCTGGTTGGGAAAGAACTTTAAGATCATCTAGTCCAACCAAACTCTATCAACTCTGGGGCTAAACTGTGGTCCTCAGCACCATATTGCTGCCTCTTCTCAACAACTCTACTGATAAGGAGCCTGAGGAGCTCCCTGAGGAGCCTGTTCAAGTCTTCGAGAACCCTTGCAGTAAAGAAGTCTCTTCCAGTATCTACTTATAATAGTTGCTGTATTTTGACTTATTTTTAGCTGGTTTGGGGTCAGCTTATGTTGCTGGTAGTGATTTTTGGTGGAACTATGCAGGATTTCAGAGGAGCACTTTGTATCGTGTTGTCCAGACTGTCAGCAACAGCACTGGATAATGACTGAGGTAGGCAAGAACTTTCTAGGACTGTTCTTAATAATCTGTCTGTTTAGGTAAAAAGTGACACTGAAGAACTCTGAGAATTTATCTGTAGAGAAATGTGGAAGGTGAACAACAGGTGAACAATTTCAGGGAACCAGGAAGGTGAACATCCCAGTTTCAGGGATGCCTAAACCAATGTTTGCACTTGTAAACTTCTTTATTTTGACTCTTTGCACCTTTGGGTTAAAGTGAAACCAACCAACCGAAAACACACACACACAAAACCAACCAACCCAGTGAAAAAAGCCCAAAACAACCTTATTACATGCTTATTTACATTGATTGGTGTCAAATTACCTTGAAAGGTGGTTTCAAGTCATTCCTGAAAGCAGAATTTACTTCCAGGAATCATTATGTGTCTTGTCAGGCTTTATACTGTGTGCAGTTCTGGA
>WBNM01012100.1:15852-107863 GCA_013399055.1 Ramphastos sulfuratus | reverse complement strand
TATAAAATCTGGAGTCTGCCTGCTTCTGATGCCTGAACAGTCTGCTGCTTTCACTAAAGCTTTCTCGCTTGTCTCAGGCTTCCAGATTTCAGAGCCCAAGTTAGTAAAGAGCAAAATAACTTTTTAGAGATTAGAAGTAATAGCATAAGAGCAGAGGAGGAAAAAAAAAAACCAACCAAGATGCTGCAGAGGTGGGAAGGGGGTCCTTGAAAGTGCTCTTAGCTGATACTTGATGATTTTTAGGAAGGTCTGTGATCATGGAGAAACTCGCTCTCTGAAATAGCCATATTGACTTGTCCCACCACACCACGCCTGGTGTCTGCGGCAGCTTTCTTTGTGCTGTGTGTAGTGGGATTTAGCCTTTACTCTGCTTGTTTCTTTTTGCTTGGTCTGCTCCAGATGAATCAAGCTCCAGTGGTGGACGCCAGTTGTCTTCCCCTGAGCTCAAGCCACCAGCTGGTTATGACACAGACAGTTCCGTGGAGGAGGAGAGTGACTTTGACACCATGCCAGAAATAGAAAGTGATAAGAATGTCATCCGCACTAAGGTACGGCTGGTGGACATAGCACTGGGTCATGGACACATCTGGGCCACAACCATCACTGGTCACTTGCCAGGATTTTAAGTTTCTGTTTCTTTCTTAAGTGGATTTAATCTACTGAAGTTAAATGTGCTGCTTTAGTGGTTTGTGGGTTTTTTTTGGTTCCTGCTGTGATAAGTGTGCTGCTGAAATGAGTGATTTAATATGGAAAACCAGAATGTATTTGGGACAATTGAGAAAAGGAGGAAGAAGCCCAGAGTGTCCCAGGAAGGCTGATAACAACAGTGTAGGGAGAAAATAATATGCAATAGCAGTTAGTTATGTTATGAGTTATGTGACTACAGTGAATGTACAGAGGGGCTTTAAGCTAGCAGCTCTCAAACTGCCTCCTGTTGTTGCCCCACCTGGCACGTTAAAGCCATTCCTGGAGGCCATAGGATTTTGCAGAACTCATTTCTGTGGTGGGTCAGGGACTTCGCCCTGTGATGGTTTGGGAGTTGCCCACCCCCCACCCCCCCCCCATGAAATCACCCATACTAGACTCAGACAGCTGGAAGTCAAGGAATGAAGCTATATTTACAGCTTAGCACAATTTACAAGCATATATATACACAATCTACAGTTGCATACAAGTTAAAAGTAATCCGGAAACACAAAAAAATCTCTCCCAAGACGATCAGATTGCCAGGAGGCTCCTGATCCAAACCTCCTCCCCCCTTCCCCATCTTTCCCTCCCTTCAGCAATAACCAGATCAATCCCTGTATATCTCACATGATAAATCTGGAGAGATCTGAGGTGAGATGTCAAAAAGATTACAAGGTTAGGGGAAATAAAGGGTTAGGTCAGATTAGAGTTAAGGCAGAAAGCAACTACAGCCTACCAGATAGAAAGGAGCAGAACAACAACAGCTGAGAACTGAGAAGTGTGTGAGCAGTGACTCTGTTATCTATATTTTGACTAGTTGTGTTTCTCAGCAGAAAAATGAGTGATATAGGTTACTGTTGTTGCTTTTTCTTTCTTCTCACAGCTAAGGGTTTCATTTTACTCAGTAAAATATTCCAATTAGCCTCAAACCAGCATACACCCCCACTATTGAAATGTACCAGACTAGCTCAGACAGCTTGGAAGTAAGATGAAGCTATATTTACAGCAAAGCAAAATGTACAAAACATATATACACACAATATGTTTACAAGTGTTTACAACTATATACAGATTGGAAATAATACAGAAATCCAAACTCCCTCCCGGACAAAGGAAATTGCCTAGAAGGAGCTCAAAGCTACCCCCTCTTTCTCCCTCTACTTTCCTAGACAGGTGAACAAAACAACCAGGAAAACTTTTGTTGTTATGTGTTAGCTAAGATTAGAGGAGAGAGATCAGAGCAGATCAAAGGAGAAGCAAAGGGGAGAAATGCTGCAGACCAGAGTGGGACAAATTGCTTACATTTTGGCTTTTTTATCCCTCTCAGCAAACCAACGAACAATAGAGACTTCATTATTTTCTTTTTACAACCAATGATCTAATTTCTAATTTGATTCTAATGATTCTAATTTCTAATTTACTGCTTGCAGTCAATACTCTGCTTGCCCACTAGATGGTTTCAGGGAAATCCTTTCTGCTTATGGCAGAAGGCAGTGGTGAATTACAAGAGGCTTAAGTATTTACTTGCAAATTTATCTCCTGACTCATGAGGCCAGCAACAGCTTCGGACAGTACCCAAATGCTTTCAGGGAACTCTGTTACTATCTTGTCATCCACTGAGGATTTTGATTCTTCCCAGGCTTCAGGGTGCCGGGGAAAGGAGGCAGGCAATCTCTGACCTGGTCCTGATATCTGGATGATCTGTGTGTCTCCAGGACTTCCTGTCTTGGCAAGAGGCTTTCAGGTGTAGGCAGGATGTCTTGCCATGTGCTGGCTGTTGTCACACTGGCTATGCAGGCTGATGGTGTGGAGGCATTTAGAGCCTGTTCCTGTTAAACTGGAAGCAGGCAGTTTCCAGGCAGTTCAGGATATAATAAGGCAGTACCAGCAGTAAGCAAGGAGCAAGCACAGGTACAGTGTCAAAGCATGGATACAAGGGCAGAGCACGTTGAGTCACCTGCTCATCTCCTTTTATCAATACAGCCTGAGACTAATGGGCCTTTGGACACAGAATAGCCAATCAAAATAGCAGTTAGCCAAACTTGACCATATTAGGTGAAGCCATAGACTTGCTTTACCCTTTTTAGGGCAGAACACAGCCCTTGCACAAGCTCAGCATACACAAGCTGAGTGTGTGTACCTTGTTTACCACAGGATGCAAAACAAGTCTGGGCAAGGTAGAGTCCTTAGACTGAGTGGCTCCAGGTTCTTTATCTTCTTTCCTGCAGTTGCTTCTCCCCAAAACGGAAGGAGGGAGAGCAGAAAAACATGCCTGGGCAAGCCAGGACATGTATAAGCCTATTTTGGCCTGCTTAGGCCTACCATGACAACGATGAGCTCACTGTGTGGAAAAAAAATTATCCAGATAGCACCAAGCTCCATATTGTCCAAATAAGTGAAGATCTTCCACTGGCTTCCGTAGTCTTTTCTGTTTATCTTCCTTCTTTCCCTACCCACTGATGTTTCAGGTGTTCCTCTATCTATCAGACTTGTCCAGGAAGGACCGAAGGATTGTCAGCAAAAAATACAAAATCTATTTCTGGTAAGGAGAAGACAAACTGGTAAGACCCAAGCTCTGGACCCAGTCTCTAGCTGTGGGGTCTATCCACGTGCTGTTCTGAACTACACTTTAGACCTGACGGTATTCTTTGAGCAATGTTGTTAAACACTCTCAACCAGTTCCAAGCAGTAACTACAGATACCACATACCTCAAATAAGAGTATTTGTGAACCAATACACACGTGATCCTGGAAATAGATTCTGATTTGCATATTTGCTTTAATATGTGGTAACAACTGGTGTGCTGGAACATATTGGGGAAGGGGAGAGATTGGCACTCCAATGCACGAGTTTGTGGTCCCACATTCTGGCTTTTCTTATGTTGTTAGCATTTGCCTCCCGTTTTTATTATCACGTTCGCTCTTCTGCTTCAGCAGATCATAACCAGAGATACAAAGCTCCAGCTGGGAGGGGGTGGGGTCTGTGCCCTTAGGCACTGGGCTGTACACCTTTCTCTACAAGCACTGGGGCTCTGTCCTGGGTGTGCACCAGATGTTATGGTGTGTGTAACTGCTGTTACTGTTCCTCCGCAGGAACATCATCACCATTGCAGTATTTTATGCCCTGCCAGTCATCCAGCTTGTCATCACTTACCAGACGGTGCGTTGGGCTCTGTGGTTGTCACCTGTACCTGGGTCTTTTTCCATTTAAGCTTGTTCTGTGTGAAGATGACAGTTGTGGTGAAACCAGGATCACCCAGATATCCTGCCCTGTCTGAGGGGCAGTTTATCTTAGCTGCTCTCTCTCTGTGCCATGTGTTGAGTGTTGCTGCTGGTTTGGCTCACTGAGCTTGCAGTTCTGCACTTTTTTTTACTTGGGAAGCAGGACTGTAGCTGTCTTCCTGCTCATCTGATGTCTCACTTGGGGCCTGTTTCACTTTAGAGACAGGAGGAATATGCTGTTATCTCTGAAAGACAACTGAAAGCAAGTAGGGGTTTCCTGTGATACGATTGATTCCTCCTCCCTTCTCCTCATCCTCACTGTCCTGCTCTTAATCAGATCTGTTATTAGTGGGGCAGAGAGCACTGTTTTCTCTGAAGACAGTTGTCAGGTTTGTGGTCTATGGCAATGTCTTATCCCCTCGTAAAAGTTTCACTTGAAGATGTCGTCATTTCCCTATGCCTGTGCTGGATCTAGAGGTGTCCTGGTACACCCTTGTGTACATGAAGTGTTTGCACGAAGTAGACCCCCTCCCCAGAACAGGGAAGATTTGCTAATATCAGATCTTCCACCTCCTCTTTGTCCAGGTAGTAAATGTGACAGGCAATCAAGACATCTGCTACTACAACTTTCTGTGTGCCCATCCCCTTGGAGTGCTGAGGTGAGTGAGCCCAACAGTCACNAATTTTCTCTCTTAAAATATTCCAATTAGCCTTAAACCAGCACAGCATTATTGTCTCCTGCCTACCGAGTATTCGTGCTGTGCTCAGGTCAGGATTTTATCCTTGCCAGCTCACAGAAGCTGTGTTGATAAGACCACTTAGACTTTAGAACTCTTGAGCTTTCTGTTTTACTCAGCAGTGGCTTTCTGTTGCAGAGGGATGCATACACCTGGGAACATGGCACCTGAGTTCCCCTGGTAAATCTATGGCCCAGCAGTGAGGTGTTCCTGTGCTGCTTTTTTTGACACTTATATTGAAGGAGCAGCAGCTCTGCAAAGAAGTTCAGATCAATCGTTCCAGTGCAGCATTTCTCGGAACTAAAGTGGGAGTGCTAAGAAAGCCCAGACTTTGGGAGTCTTGTGGAGAAAGTTTTAAATCTACTGGGGCAGGTGAATTACTTATCCAGGGTGTAATTAGCAAGAGTTTGGAAGTTGCTGAGGTGGAAAGTGGTGGCAAAATGGATTCAGCTTGATGTGGCCAAGGGTTCAGCTTCCTGCTGCTGTGCTGCCTTTATCTTAAACCTTCTTTTTCCCGGCAGTGCCTTCAACAACATCCTTAGCAACGTGGGCCACATGCTGCTGGGCTTCCTCTTCCTCCTCATTGTGTTGCGCAGAAACATTCTCCACCGTCGGGCTATGGAGATGAAAGATATCTATACCCTGGTAGGAAACGTGGATGCATGGGGCTGAGTGGAAGAAGGAAAACAAAGGAGAACTTGAAAACCAGAGTGATACACAGTGGGTTTCCATTTGTCTTCCTTGCTGGAGGGCTGAATCCTCCCTGTTTTTCCCTCCACTGAGAAGAGCCTGGATGGGAGACTTATGCATTATGACACACACCTGAGTGCTGCTTGCAGTGTGTCCATGCTGCTGCATTAGCTCAGCCTGGGCTTGTGAAGGCAGAGAGATGAGTAGAGGAATGACTCCTGTGACTGTGGTGTTTTCTCCAGCACTTGCTGAGAAGGAAATGGGACAATGGGAATGTCCCAAGATGCTTTGATTGATAATGAGGTTTGATTTGTGTTATACATTCAAGAGTTCCTTCTTGGCACTCCTGTTAGCAAGAGGGAATAGACCTGCCTGTGCTAAACCAGAGGAAGTCGGCTGCCTCTAGCTTTGAAGCAGAGCTGCTTGCAGTCAGTTTCTGCAGTTATCCTCTGGGAGAAAATGGAGAAGCCTGCAGCCCGGAGGGCAGTGGTGCTGGTGGCTTCTGAAGACAAACAGCTATTTTCACCAGTTTTACAGCAATTAAAGGCCTTAGCCGTTTTGAGGGTCTGCTGCTTATGGTTTTCAGATGAGGCCTCAGCCAGTTTACAGTAGAAAAGGCTTCTCACCTAGGCTGATGGGCTCTGTTCCTCAGGTGCTTTTAACCCCCTGCTGATGAGCAAAGCTGCCGTTTTGGATCCCTGGTGCTCTGTTTTGGGCAGGATGTTGCATGGCACCAGGTACAGAGCAGAGTCTTAAGATGTCAGTACCAAGACACTGAGGTCTTCATATGTGAAATTTCTGTGTGATTAGCTTAGGTTTGCTGCCTGTGGGTTCAGCTGGCTATGCAACATGGCTAAACACTGGGCCTGTGGCTGCACGCAGTATGCTATGCTGCACTGATGAATGCAGGACATATTGCAGGGGTTAGAAGGGATGAAGTGCTGGAGTGTGAAAGCTTGCTTGTCATCAAAACAGTAAGGGTACTTATTGTACAGCTCTGCTCTCTTCCAGGACTATGGAATCCCAAAACATTTTGGCCTCTTTTATGCTATGGGAATTGCTCTGATGATGGAAGGGGTGCTCAGTGCCTG
Source organism: Ramphastos sulfuratus (assembly GCA_013399055.1). Classification (NCBI taxonomy): domain Eukaryota; kingdom Metazoa; phylum Chordata; class Aves; order Piciformes; family Ramphastidae; genus Ramphastos; species Ramphastos sulfuratus. The sequence continues at coordinate 101,436 of WBNM01012100.1, read as the reverse complement.
TTACCACGTCTGCCCTAATTACTCTAATTTCCAGTTTGGTAAGCTGAGTTTCCTTTCACCTCTTGAGCTGGAGCATGGATTTGCCATGGTTTGTCTCCTGATGAGCTGTTGGCATTTCCCATCCCTCTATCCTTGAAACCCTCCCTGGAGTCTCTCTGTCTCGAGGCTCACTTAGGAGGTAATGAGGCTTTGGATGCTGGCAAGTGATACATTTCAGTCTCCTCTCCAGACCTTTGGGGCTAAAGCAGCTCAGTGTTTGCCAGACAGGCTGTATGCTTACTAACTTCAGAGAACTCAAGCCTTTTGTCTGCAGTCTCAGTGGAAACTGCTGGGTCCTTCACCTTTCTGGGAGATAGAAGACATGGGCAGCATCTTGTCCATGTGGATAAATATCCAACGAGAGGGAATGAAGATGAGTGAGTCAGGCTCTTCTCAGTAATGTTCAGTGACAGCACAAGAGGTGATGGCCACAAATAAGAACACAGTAAACAGGGGAAACTTTATCTGAGCAAAGGAAAAGAAAGGTTTTAAACTTTTTTTTTTTGTCCTTTTGGTCAAAGACTGAATAGCTTGCCCAGGGAGGTTGTGAAATCTCCTTCCATGGAGATATTAAAAAATACTGACTGGTTGTGGTCCTAAACAACTTTCTTATAGCTGACCCTGCTTGGGCAGGGCATTTTGGGACAGACAAGCTCCAGAGGCACCTTCAAACCTCAGCCACTCACTGATTCTCTGCCTATTTCTGTGCTGTACTGTGTTGGACACTTATTTTCTGAGCCCCTTTAGTTTTTGTTGCATGTTAGACATGCTGCCAAGATGCCAAGCACAAAGTGCTGTACCATATCGTGCAGCATCAGGCATTGGTGCCAGCCAGCCTTGGGTTTGACCCTGCTGCTGTACTTCTTTCTATGCACTCAGAGCAAATTTCTCAGCTTGCTGTGAATACCTGTCTTCACTGTTTGTGTTGTGCTCCCTCCTTAGACACCTCCTTCATGTACATGATCGCAGGACTGTGCATGCTCAAGCTCTACCAGACCCGCCACCCAGACATCAATGCCAGCGCCTACTCTGCCTATGCCTCCTTTGCTGTGGTGATCTGCCTGGCTGTCCTTGGAGTGGTATGGCTCCCTCTTTTTAGCTACCTGCTCCTCTGGGAAGGTGATGGTATAGCTGGGAACATAGCTTAAGAGGGCAAATGGCTGGGGGGAGCAGCAGGGTAGGATGAGAGTCTGTTAAGCAGCTGCTACCATTTGAATTCCTAATACTCTTGGGCTTTCCTCCTCCCTTCCCCTAGGCTTGCAGGGAGGGGAATAGCTCATTTAGAGAAAACTGCTCTGCTTCTTTTTGGGCTTTGTCTACCACATGCCTGCCTTCTCACAAGGAGAAATTAATACATCCAGGTGCCTATGTCAAGCACTCAGGTGGTCTTGTGAGGGGTGGCTCTCCTCGGAGGATGAGGTTGGCAGAGCTTCCAAGACAAATGTCCTCTACCTAATTGCTTATGCTTCTTTCTCCCCTTGGAAAACTCTGTGTTGCTGAGCACAGCTCCTGCAGTTGGCCTTTCTATCTTTGAAGTGAGGAAGGGCTAGAATAATGTCTGGGGAGATCCTGGGCAAGTTTCCAAAGTACTTGCCTATGGAAGGACACTGGAGCAGGGGTCACCAGGGTCACTTTTGTGCACTAGTAGTCACTGACAGGTCAGGCTGGTTACAGGGCTTTGTCAGTTTGCTCAGCAAGTACTGAGCTGGGCTTGCCTGAATTCCCAGCCTGTTTCACCTTGGCAGTCTCGGCTTCTCTTCTTTTGAAGGACTCATTTTTAATTCAGTAATAACCAGGCAAAATCCACTGAATTCTTGCTGGGAACTAGCAGCTGCGTCGTCAGCCCCTTTTGCCACACAGAATGCAGAACACTAGTTGATCCTGTGAAGGTCTCTGGATAGGAGACTGCCTGTAAGGCAAGCAGGAGCAGCTGGCAAGCTCGGGTCTCTCCAAGAATCTCTTCAGAGCTGTGGCAGATCTGCAAGCCTGGTTTCAAAACAGTGGTGTTTTCTTATGGGATGCTGTGTGTCTTCTTGTGGGATGCTTTGAAGCTGTTCAATAGAGCTTACAAGCTGCATGTCTCCCTTGCTCCATCCATGTGGAGGTGGCTTTTCTGCTTGCTTTTTCGGTTATTTCCTGCCTTTGCAAGAATCCAGCTCCTGGCCAGAGAGCTGATACCCAGCTCAGCAGAGAGCTCACAAAGACCTGGGAGTTCCTGCATTTCTGCTCTTTGGGCCAGCTGCCATCCTTTAAACCTACCATTCTTGTCTGAAGGGACATTCATAAAGAATGGTCTCCTCCCCAGAATGTGGAACTCTTCTTGCTCCTTTGGACTTGGTTTTGGATTTGGAGACCTGTTTCCAGGCTGGAAGATTTAGAGGTTTCTCTTCCATGTTCAGTGATGTTGTCTAAATGATCTGTGGTGATACAGAATGGGAAAGGACTAGCCTGATGATAACAACAGGTTTCAGTTTGCTTCTAATATGCCTTTGCTTTTTAGGTGTTTGGGAAAAACGACATGTGGTTTTGGGTGATTTTCTCCCTGATCCATGTTTTAGCCTCACTGGCTCTCAGCACCCAAATATACTACATGGGCCGCTTCAAGATAGGTAAGTACTGACCGAACCATCTTGCTTTGAGTGTGCAGGTGTATCCTTGTCCTCACTGGTGTGAGCCACCTATGCAGTGTACCTGTTAGCACAGTTCCCTGTGCTCCTGTGCTGATTTTCCTGTCCTGTCATCTGTCTGATGCACTTCCTGGCCTCTGAAGTCCTTCTGCTGCCTCCCAGACCCATGGGAGTCAGCAGGCCCTGTCTGCTTTGTGGTGGCAAAAGAACTGGACTCTGAGGGAGTGTGCCTATCGCCTTCAGCTCTCCCTAGCACTGTGCTCAGAACAGTGAGCTATGTAAAATTCTGTCTTGGGGGTGAGGGGACAGAGGGTCTGGTGGGGAGTCTGGCTCCTGTACTCTTCTTACAAATGTGTTTCTCCTTCCTCTTCTGCTCTTGCCTGCCTCAGATGGCCCTGACTCAGGTGACTGTCAACAGCTCTCATTTTCCTCTGAACTGACAGAACAGCCAGGCATGTATGGATGTGTGGTGAGGCAGCCTTGTCTGCTACCTAGCATTGGCCCTTAAGAAAAGAATTCAGTTCGTCAGTGGCACTGCCTTTCTTTGGCAGGAAAGGGGTGGATACAGCACAGGGAGAGGTCATGTTGCAGGAGACTCTTCAAGCTCCACATCTGTTGCTGAAGAGGAGCCTGTGTGTGCATGCATGTCTGTCCATCTCTACTCTCCAGTCAAGCTTCTGCAATGATTTTGAAAGCAGGAGTGTCTAGAGTGTGCTCTGCCCCTCCAGGACCCTCTAAGGGCTGTAAGATCTGTTTCTGCTGTCTCCTTGCTGTGGCAGCTTGTTCCATGGAAGGTGCTTCCTACACACACATCTTTTCCAGAGATGTAGTTGCCAAGCCAGCCTGTCTACTCCTACAGACAGGGCCTATTAGATTTCTGGGCAGTGCTAGTGTTGAGAGGATTCTTTTTATTATCATTCTTTTTTATTTATATATATATATTTTTTTACCTGTTGTTCTGGCCAAATGCCATCTGTGGCTGCCCTTCTGCTCAGCACAGACTGCTCCCAAAGGGCAAAAAATGAGTGTTGACACCTGGACCATCCATAGGCTGGGTCCTCTGTTGTCAGCTAGTGGGTGTCAGTTGTCTTCCCTTGTAGGCATCTTGGATCTCACTCTGTTCTGGCTTTTCATCCTCTCCTTTGACAGACTTGGGGATATTTCGACGGGCAGCGATGGTGCTGTACACAGACTGTATCCAGCAGTGCAGTCGACCCATGTACATGGTAGGTGACTTCTCAGCTCAGCAGTGGCTCACTTTCTAGGCAAGGTGCAGAGGAAGGAAGTATGACTATTTGAAAAAAGTGGTTCTCCCTGCTTCCTTCTCTCTGCTGGAGTGGTTTACCCCCACCTCCAGGCCTCTCCTGATCTTAGATTTGGTGAATAAAACATAACAGCAAAGGTGATAGAAGCATGATAGGATCTGCCTTCGCTCTTGCTCCCTGGAGGTATCTGTTCAAAGAGAAAGGTATGAGGTGCAGTGCAGCCTCACTGCTATTTTGGCTCTGTGGTTCTCTCCCAGCTCTGAATGAATCAAGTGCCAGACTGAGTTTTGCAAGCAAACTTAGTGCACTCAGGCATAAAGTAAGCCTGACCAGCGTGAGATTGCTGCATTATGAAAGCAGCTGTAGGTGTAAATACACACACACAGGTGTAACACTTCTGCCTGTTGTAGCTACAGTGGTGACATGAGTGAAATACAGCTCTGTGAATGTGTGGGATGCTGTCCAAAGCTTCCCCTGCCATCTGTTTCAAGCATCTCCTTGCTTTGTGCAATAATATTTCTGTAAAATGTTAGGAGTGAAAGAATCTAAGTAGAAGATCAGTGGAAAGAGTAAAAGGATTGTCTGAACCTCAGGTGCTAGACTTATCCTTTTTAGAATCATCAAATCATAGAATTATTTAGAAGAGAAGATCTTTATGATCACTGAGTCCAACCATTATTGAACCCTACCAAGTCTGGTGCTAAGCCATGTCCCTCAGCCCCACATCTCTGCCTTTTATAAATGTCTCTAGGGATGGGGATAAAACCACCTCCCTGGGGAGACTTTTCCAGTGTTTGAGAACCCTTTCAGTGAAGAAGTTCATTCCAGTAGTCAACCTAAATGTCCCCTGGCGCAGCTTAAGACCATTGCCTCTCATCCTATCACTTGTTACTAGGCAGAAGAGACCAACACCCTGCCTGACTCCAACCTCCTTTCAGGGAGTTGTAGAGAGCCAGAAGGTCTCCCCTCAGCCTCCTTTTCTCCAGACTAAACAACCCAAATTTCCTCATCTGCTCCTCACAAGACCTGTTCTCTAGACCCTTCACCAGCCTTATCACCCTTCTCTGGACTCACTTTCAGCACCCAAAACTGAACTCTCTGTGGTCATGCTATGGCTGATACAGGCCTGGATGCTGTTGGCCTTCTTGATGACCTGGGCACGTTGCTAACTCATCCAGTCATGTTGTAAAAAAAGAGACTAATCATTTAAAAAAACACTTTCTTCAAATTTGTGAGGACCAGAGCAGTTTCCATCTGGCTAAAGCTCCTGCAGAACCATGTGCACGTGTGTTTGCAGGAACCAGACTGCAAATTCTGAATCTCTGAGACAAAGGCCTAACTTTGCCTTTCTTTCTGTTTCATATAATCATCAGTGTCTTCTTTCAGGACAGGATGGTGCTGCTCATTGTTGGAAACCTGGTCAACTGGTCCTTGTGAGTAGTGGAGTGTGTGTGTCTTGTATACTTGTGCATGTGGACAGCAAGATTTGCTGTCAACACAGGTGGCCTGAAGCGCTTGGACATCCACAGTGCTTGTGTGATAAACCTGTGCTGGGGTCCTTCTGACACATTTTGGCAAGGAGTTTGATCTGATGAGCACTGATAGTAGGCAGATCTGTGGGCTGCAGTGCAACACTGCATGAGGCACCCCTGAGTGTTTCAGCTGGTGCTGTCCCTAATGGCTTGACTCTGAGCAAGCTCGTGAAGAGCTGGCCTGGTACTGTGGCGCTGCGTTATGTTGTGCAAGTATCTGGGAGCTCTCTGGCACAGCAAATGTGCGGAAGACTCGACAGATGCTCATAAGTTGCAGAGCCTGGCTCAATGGCAGCTTCGTGGATGCAGGGATCAGCTCCTACATGAGACCTATCCTCTGGGGTCTCTGATTGCTCTCCGCAGCTGACCATGGCCAAGCTTTGCTTCTCAGCAGGAGGCAGAGGCAAACGGTGCATTTCCTCCCTGGGACTGGGGAGTTGTGGCAGTGTTGCTGTGTTCTGTGGTCCGAGAAGAGCAGCAAGTGGCTGTCACTTTTGAGGGGGTACCCTGTCCCCTTGAAAAAGGCTGTCTAATGTCCCTTCTTTCCTGCCTCTCAGTGCTATCTTTGGGCTGGTGTATCGGCCCAGAGATTTCGCCTCCTACATACTGGGGATCTTTATCTGTAACCTGTTGCTGTATCTGGCTTTCTACATCATCATGAAGGTAAAAGGAGGCAGCTGTAGCTGTCTGTGGAGTGTCTGTTTCCAAATGTGCCTCTTTTCTGGATTGGATTTGGAGGTTGGGTTTCTGTGATGTTGCAGAGGGATGTGGAGGGGCCTTTGTGGGGCTTGGGGTATTGCTGTTGGGGAAGGATGCTGTGTAGCCATCTTGGGGTGGCTGGGCTGTGTTTCCCTGGGGTGGACTGCCCTTCACAAATGCAGATGGCATGGGCTGGTGTGCCAGCCCTGTGCATGGCTCTGACCCCTGGGAAGAAATTGGAGCATATTGTGAAGTCATGTCCCTGTCTGCAGCTCCGCAGCTCTGAGAAGCTTCTGCCCATCCCCTTGTTCTGCATTGTGGCCACAGCAGTAGTGTGGGCAGCTGCCCTCTACTTCTTCTTCCAGAACCTCAGCAGCTGGGAGGTAAAATTCCCCTCTCACTGTCCTTCTGTCCATCTCCATCTCTGGTCATCTTTCCCATGGTTTGCTTTACACAAAAAAAAAAAATCTGGTGAAGAGTCTTGGGCTGCTCATAGGGAGCTGAAAGGACATAACTCCTTAAGCAGACTGGGAAGGGAGGGTTGGAGGCTGTGCTGAGCCAAGAATGACTGTAAGCCTGCAGCTGCAGAGAGAGTATTTATGACCCAGGTAATCTGGAAGTGACTGGTGCTCACTAGGAGACAGAGGAGAAGCTGGGGATCTGAAAGCAAAACTGGGCAAATCCAACCAGTTCTGAATGGAAGACTTCTCCCTGGTGCAAGCATTTGATGGGGAATAACCCACTTGGGGTTGTTAGGGCTCTCTTTGAAGGTATCCAGTCAGGATTTTAAGAGCCTCCCGGGTCAAACAAGATACTGTGTCCATCTCCACGGAAATGAAGGGCCTTGCTGGAAGGTGGCCCGGTGGGGGCTGTGCAGGGCCTTGGATGTGGAGACCAAGAGGGCTCTCCCCACGTCTATCTCTGGGTTTAGGTATGGTATAATGTTCCTGCCCTACTCTCACTACACATCTGGCCAGCACAGCACTTTTTCCTGGCTCCTGTATGGAGGCTTAAGAGGACAATCTCCAGAGGGTCCAGTGGCTATCAGGTCCTGACTCCCTGCCTGCTCTCCTAGGAGACTCCAGCACAGTCCCGGGAGAAGAACCGGTCATGTATCCTGCTGGGCTTCTTTGATGACCATGATGTCTGGCATTTCCTCTCTGCAGCTGCCTTGTTCTTCTCTTTTCTGGTGAGTCCTGATGAGCCTCTGGCCTCATGATCTCTTCTTTGTCCTTGTTCCTCTCTATCTGCCCAGAGCTGTGGCTGCCTTAAGACCCCACAAAAGTTCCCCAACTCCTCTGCATTGCACTGCCTCTATGGTGGGATGCTCCTTGTCAGTGAGTTCAAGGATCAGGCTTTCTCCTTTTGCCTTGGTTGCCCCCGGCCTCAAACTCTCCCTGGGGGTGTGGGTCACACAGCTGTTATAGGGAACATGAGAGGTTGCTAATGCAGCCAACCCTCTCATGAGTTTGTCCCCAGGAAGGGATCCAACTCCTTTTAACCCATGCAGTAGAACCACTGATGAGGAGCTTAGCTCACTCCTGAGCTTTCTATTACTTTGATACTTGACTCCTGCTCTCTTCTACTTGGTACCTCTTTTCAGGCCTGATGGTCTGTGTGGTGGCAAAGGTGGAGGTGTCCCCAGCAATGGGATCAGTGCATGGTGTTTTGGGCAGTGAAGAGGCACCTTAACCCTAGCTGTGCAAGGTGCAAGCTGTTTGTGGAGGAGCTGTGCAGTACCTGAGCTGTGGCAAGCAGTTCCCACCGTGCTGCCTCCTGGATGGCAGAGGACCAGCTTACAAGTGGTGTCTTCATTGTGGTTGGGGGAGGGTTACCTGCTCAGGTCCTTGCAGCACTGTAGGCAGAGCTGCCTGCCAGCTGTGACCTGCCAGAGTGACTGGCTTGGGAGCATTAGAGAAACAAAGTTCACCTGGCACATCTCTGAGGGTGCTGTTGTGACTCCCGTATGTGCTGGAGATGTGGCCTAGGCGGAGTTCCTCTGTAAGGAGATGCCACTGGGAGTTTGTTCATTCTTCCCATCCTTGGACTGGCCAGTGAAACCTGAAGCTGCCTTGTGCTTTCCTCCTCAGGTCCTGCTGACCCTAGATGATGACCTGGACACGGTGCGCAGGGACAAGATCCCAGTGTTCTGAGTCCCTGGGGGATGGGGGCACAGGGGTGTCCCAAACTGTTCAGCCAAAGGCATCTGTGGCCTTCTTCCATGGCCAGCCACCTCATGGGAGCCATGCAGCTGGATTCCACAGCAAGCGTGAAGGGGTACAGTGGTAACTGAGGTGGGACTGAGAGGGAGGACGTTTGCTCCTTTCCCTTTCCTCTGGGGCAGGCTTGAGCCAGTGGCTGAGGCCAGTCCACAGCCCTCTGGCTTGTAGGTACAGTGGGTGCTGAAGCCAGAGAAGATGAAGGAAATAGGAGATGTGTTTGAGACTTCTGCTTCCCTTCCTCCCTGATGATGTGTTCCACTTTCTCTCCGGTGAGTGGTCTTGACAAGTGCAACACAGTTCCTCCTGCACTGGCAGCTGGCATCTGTACCCTGAAGGCTCTGAGTCTCTGCAGCAGCAATGAGGAGAGCCTTTGGTTCCTATCCTGTAACCTCTGAGTAAGCACTGGACTCCAAACTGAGGTGACAATAGGGAACTGTTTTCTGGGTGGTTTTTTGTTGGAGAAACTCCTCCTGTAGCTGGTGGGGAGCCCCAGTGACAAGAGAAATAAGTCCAAGGGACTGCAGTGTTGGAGCGAGATGATGGGCTAGAGCTGCCCACGAGTGCTCTGTCAGAGGCAGAACCTCCTGGCTTGCTCCTGTGGCCTCCATCACACATCTTAAACAGCCACATTTCCCTCTGGTGGGTCCTACACAGGCTCTTGGCAGTGTGATGGTCTTCATGACACCAGAAGTGCTATCCTCAAGTGATGTTGAGAGACTGTGGTGAAGCCACAGCCTTGTGCAGTGGTAGCTTCTTGGCTCCTGCTGTGTGGCCTTGCTGAATGGGATGGCTGCTCAGCAGCCTCAGACTTCCTCCTCCCACAAGTTTGCTTTGGGTAAACTTGGCAAAGATGATTCCCTGGTGAGTTGGGAGTATGGGAGGAGGTTTTGAGGCAGGTGGAGTTGAGCTCTTCAGCTAAAGATCTGAACCAACCTTCTTTCCTCTCCAACTTTTCTGCATCTGATTTTTTTTTTTTTCTTCAAATGGCTTCTGTACTTATTCCTGAATTCTGTAGATATTTAAAAAAAAAAGTGAATCATTTCAGGCCTTGCAGCTCCAGTGGTACATGTTTTGCTATTTTTTTTTAATTAAAAGGTATTCTTTGAGGCCTGATGTCCTTATTCTTGTAATTGTCTGAGCCTTTTTCTTTGGTCTCTGTGCATGTGCCCAGTGTTGCAAGGGCTTCATTCCACTTGTGCTTACCAAAGCAGAAGACTCTGGTAGTTTTCCACTCCAAGAAGTCTCTGTCTCTTAGAAAGGTTTTGCACTGTCTTTTACTTTTTCTAAGTTAGTTTGTCAAGATGGTCAATAAAATGGAAGATTCCTGGTTATCTGCTCTGCAGGTTGATTGGAATTCTTCTTGCTCTAGCTCTCAGCAGCAGCAAGGAGAGCACTTGGGGCAGGAGGCTACCCAACGGTGTCACACAGCTGATCTCATCCTTAGGGCATTCATCTGCACCTCACCTGAGTGGAGGTGCAGATGACCTGCTTGTGTTCTTGCACAAATTGCCTTTGCGAGGCTAAATAGAGTGAAGAGCAGATGCTGGTTACTGTAGCCCCTTTGGCAGAGATGGAGAGGGCTGGAGGAGGAACGACACAAGAGGCAGCCAGTTGTTACCTTCCCAAATGGAGCTGCTCTGCTCCAGACACACAGCTGTGCTTCAGGTAGAATGTGCAGGAACATGCAAAAGGCAGTGGTGGTCCCCATGTGCTGCATTATATTACAGTGCTTTGGGCTTCACTTCCAGGCTTGGTGCACAAACAGAGTTGTAAGTGGTTAATGTCTGAAATTTTAAAGGAAAAAATCCTTCCCTTTGAGGGAGGCAGAGCACTGGAACAGCCACATCCCACTCTCACCCAAGACGGGATCAGGGGAAGCAGAGAAGCTAGGATAGAGGGAGCCAGGGGGAGACACTTCCCCCACTCAGGGCTGTGGGTCAGTAAGACTCACATGAGCCCTTCCCCCAAGCCAGCTGCCCTGCCAGGCACGGTAAGGCACCCCCCTCTTTCTCCCTCTGTTTTTGTTTGTCTGGGAAAGTAAGACAGCAACACTTACCTTGTTTTCTGTTAGCCAAGATTAATGGAAAGATATTAGAGAGAAGTTAAGAGGAAGTGAATAGATCCATGGACACAGACTAGACTGGAGGAGATTGTTTACATGTTGGCTTTTTATCCCTCTCAGCAAACCAATGAATGATGTAGGCTTAATTATTTTCTTTTTGCAACCAATGATCTAATTTCATTAAAATATTCCAATTAGCCTCAAACCAGCACAGACACAGACCCCATGCTAGGACAAGCCTGGGCAAAGGGACAGATCCATATCTGTCCCTGGCACCCACTTGTTTGTCTGGCTTTGGAAATGCTCTCCAGGGTAACATCTGACAAAGTTAGGTGGCTTCAATTTAAAAAATGGGTGCATTGCAGGGCAAGAGAGAGCTTTTCCTCTAGAGTATTCCCCTGGCACACACATGGTTAGACATTCCACCTGATGAGAGTCAAGGCCCAGGGCAAGAGATTAAGTTTCTCCAAGCCTGGTGGGTAGCTGGTGCAGTTGCAGTACCTGGTGACACCCTGGAAGCAACTGAAAATGGGCAAATACCAAGCAGCAGAGAAGAACTGCGACAAGTGTTGAGTACATTGGGCTACTGGAGGAAGCAAATTGCTGGATTCTCAGTGGTTGTTCATCCCTTGTAGGATCTGCTCACAAAACATAGAACCCAGGATTGGACTCCAAGGCACACTGAAAGCCTGAAAGCCTTGAAGGATCAGCTTAAGTCTTTTCAAGGGCTGGCTCCGTTACACCCACAAGATGCCTTAGAGGCCAAATGGGGTTCTTCTGAACACACATCATAGTGTGGGATATTCCAGAAGGGGCTAAAAGGCCCTAACAGGCCCCTATTATCTTCTTCAACTTCACTTAAGGACACTGGAAAAAAGGTATTCAGAATGGGAAAAGGGACTCCTGTCCCTAAACAGGACTATCAAGGAAGCAGAGAACCTGTGCACTTCACAGTGCAAGCCTCTTTCCCTCTGCTAAAATCACTCCTCAAGGGGTCACCTCCACCTGAGGGTGTAGCCCAGAAAGCAGTATGGCTGCCTGAGAGAGAACTAGACAACTATTGCAATTGAAAGAGGGTCCAACAAAGGTTTCCAAATTGCAACAGCCTGTGAATGCAGACACAGCTCTGTTAGGTCAACCTTACAAGCCTTCTTAGGGCAGCACAAGAAGTGACCATGTACATGAATGCCAAAGGACTGTGGTTCACAGATGCATCCTCCCACTGTGTGGGATCCTAGTGGCATCACAAAGCTGCAGTATTGGAGATTGGTATGGGCAAGATGGTCACAGAAGATGATGAAGGCAGTGCACAGGTGAGAGAATTACATGCACTCATGCTACCTGTGGAGAATGGTGCAAAGGCTATATACATGGATCCCTATGACTTATAAGGGTGTCACTGGATAGGTATGTCAGTGGGATTCCAAGCAGTGGGAAGTAAGCCACACCACTGTCTGCAGGGCTGAGGACTGGCAAAGATTTTTTTAGAAATGGGCCAGTCAGGACCCACTCATTGAGGTAGGATGGGTAAAAGGGCATTCCAAGAAGGAAATACCTGCTGCTAAATGGAACCAGCAGGTCCACTACCTACTGAGAATCAATATAGTAAGTAATGAAGGGAAAGAGTGGCAGAGACTGGCTGAGTGACTCCATAGTAAGAGAGGCCACCCTGGAAAGACAGATCCCTATTATAAGTGTCAGTCCTGTGGCTGGCCAGTTTCCATGACAACATGTGAAACAATTATTACAGCTTGTCCTCAAGGTCAGATAAGCCTGAAGGCAAATCATCCAAACCAAGCCCCAGCACAATATATCAGACAGGATAAGACCCTCTGGAGTACCTGGCAGATTGATTATGTCGGTCTCCTGAAGCCATCACACAGGAAAAGACAGATTCTGTATCACAATATCAGCAAGGTTGGAAGAGGCCTCAAAGGTCATCAAGTCCAACCCATTACCATAGACCTCNAATCAGCACCCCCAGATCCCTGCTCTGCAAGTGGTGTCAGGATTAACCATGGCCACATGTAAAGGGTTAACCCTTCTGGGTTGGGGGTGGAGAGTGGTCAGAATTTGACCCCAGGTGTGTAGTGTTTAGCCCACTCCCACTTCCTGTCTGGACTCCCTATATAAACAGAGCAACTGCCTGTTTCTCTCTCTCCTAGCCTGCCTGCTTGATAGCACCACCTTGTTCCTACTGCTCCTGTCTTACCACGTGGCCATTTTGTACCACATGGTGGACATCCCTCCCTGAATCTACCTCCATCCATTGTCATCAATCTGGTTGTGTGTGTACATATATACATACACATATAATCTCGGTTTTCCCTTCCCTATACCTATTTGTAACTCCCCTACCTTAAATACCTTTTATTTATTGTTAAAGTTTTTTTCTTTTAACTTCCAAATTGAAGCAAGACTGTTCTTTGGGTGTTTTACTCCTTCTCTCTCTAAATGTAATTCCTTTCTTTCCAAAAAGGGGTGAGAGGGGAAGGCATCCTATTATCACTGTATTGGTTTCTGCTAGCTATATTTTGAGTCCCCTGGGAAGCTTAAACTCAAACTGATACACCACACCTAGCAGTATTGCCATGGGAGCTCAAACAATCGAAGTTCTGAAATGATGGTTCAGTCTCCTGCCTATACCTGAGTGTATTTGGAGTAACAACAGACCACGCTTCACTGCCACCACAATACAAGACTGGGCACAAGGAGAAGGGATTAAATGGGTGTTCCATACCCCATGTTATCCACAGGCAAATGGTACTGTGGAAAGGACAAATGGCCCAATCAAAAACCACCTGAAGATCTCCTGAAACAGCTGTGATGTGATTGGCCCAGGTGCTTTTTATGTCAACAGCCAATGAGGAATTTATGGAAGCCTGAAAGTCAAAGCATTTTGTACAAATCAGCCAGTTACAGGTACTAACCATGTACCACACGGGCCAAGGGGTAAATTCCTATCCCGGATACCGGCGGGCCAACCTGTACTGTAAGGCTACCATCCGCTGGCATTGTGCCCATGACGCTGGCAAAACCCAGAGTCTTGTATGCCTGGGAAGCCTTGGATGGAAATGAGAAGACGCAGTACATCAGCTTTTGGGGGGTAGTCCCTGATTATTAACCGCAAAGCCTGGTTTCTCTACATCGTGGCCAGTTTTTGTACCCTCACAGGACAGAGGCCGCATTGAAGACTCGGTTCCAGTAAACTAGGAGGATGAAGACTCAATTTTCAGTGCCAAACACACATCATGGGGTGGAGAGTGAGACCACCATATCAATCCTGTATGCGATTCTGTATATGTACCCTGAGTATGCTACTTCGGGCCAAGGACTCAGTGCAATTGATCCTCTATTACCAGACCCGACTCAGAGCAATTGTTGCTCCAGCAGGACTGCACTGGTTATGAAGAGTTGTGGGTACATTGTTCCATGTGATTGTGATGTTCATTGGCTCATTCATTGCATGAACTGCACGCGGAGCCCCAGGTTGAAGGTACTCATATGTTCCGTATTGGAAAATTATGATCCACAAGGAGCACAAAATAAACCCTACCAAACTGCAACTCCTTTGAACTGCTGATCTTCCATTTCTCTGACCAGTGAACCCAAAATTTGTTGTAGCAATATCTGGAGTGTGCAAGATACGCTCTTTCCAGAGCTCTGCTTGGAGGGTAGGTGGTAACAGGCAGACACAGCACTGCTGCCAGCACCCTCCAGTCTATTCCTTCTGACTCCCTTGTCCTAACCCCAGCAGCAGGAGCAGAGGTCTGAGGCATGGCTGCACAGAGCCATGCTAGAAGCTGCATGAAGAGCTGCAGCTGCTAGATCTGTTGGAAGGTGATGCACTTGTGTAATGGTTGTGGTCAGCGTTGTTTGTCATGGGGGCAGTGTGCTTGTTTGAGTGGGCTGTCTTAAACCAGGACAGTGAGCCAGGGAGAGCAAGTGGGGCAGTGCTTTGGGGCTAGGGCTGGAGGAGGTAGCATGAGAAAATTTCCTGATGGAAGTCCTCACCAGGGACCTTCCATGAGCAGTATCTTACTCTGGCAAGTGCCTGGAAAAGTTCAGGTTGAGCACCATGTGTTCCTTCAGGGTAGGTTATAAGGTTTTGGGGAGGTACTTGCAGGACAGCAGTGCTGTGATGGGCAGGATCAGTCCCTGAGTGCTGGAGGCATGGTTTGAACACAACCTGCCAGCAGCAGCAGGTTGAACACTAGCTCCCACAAAGCGTAAAATGAAAGCTTGCCTTGCTCCTCTGGGACCTGGAAGGAGATGTGTAAATCTCTTCTAAAGTAGGAACATTTGAAGTGGGAAGCTATGATGGGGTGATAATGTGTGGATACTGCCTTGCTGTTGCCTGAGGCCTCCCAGTTAGAGCATCTGCCTCCAGTAGGACCTTCACTAACCTCAATCTTTTAACTGACAAGTTTCTCTGGTGGCCATGCTGCAATCATGCTTTGCACCTGCAATTGCACCATGTAACACACTCCTAATGTTTGCTGAATATTTTTACATGAGTAGGGCAAGCCAGGCCAGAGACTCCAGTGTGGTGTCTCATAACTGTTTCTTGATAGCATTAGCAAATGCTACCTCCCTCAGTCCCCTTGAGCTAGAGAGCTAAGGAGGAGGGTCATCAGTTAAAGAATCTCAGCACATCATCAGAACAGGTGTACATGCAGGTGTCTGAGGGGGAGTTAGATCTGGAGGGTCCAGTGTTGTATCCTGCTGTTTGTGAGTCTAACCTGAAGTCCTCTTTGCTTGTTGTGCTGCCTTCACACTCCTGCTTGATCAGGTGCAGGATGAGCTCTTGCCTGGCAGGACTGCCTTCACCCTGTGTTAGGCAAACAGCTTTCCCTCCTGTACAAATATATTCTGCTCTTGGTGAATTTTGTGGTGTGCAAAGGCCAAGGACATAGGACAAGGTGTTGGAGGAATCTTTCTTCTGTGGCAGACTGAAGAAGGGCTTGTGTGCCTTAAAAATCTGTCCAGTTTTGGCACACATTTTCATGGAAGATATTCTGTTTTCCTGTGTCTTTCATAGTCTGTGATCTCAGACCTTGTTCCAAACTTGTGTTTCCTCCTAGCCAGGAAGCTGGGTATCTTCTCTAGAGAGGGAGCTGGGGGAAAAAAAAACAACAAACCAACTAACATTGAACAGCAGTTGGAGGTCTCAGCGTAGGAGGTAGAAGAGCAACATATGGGCTTGCTGAGCTAAGCAGAGATGAGCACAGTATGCAAATGGCAAGGTGGTGGCAGTGAGGAAGAGAGATTGGAGAACAGCACAGAACTAGCAGGAAAACATAAGAATTAAATACAGGGAAAGGCATCTCAAGCCTAAGGAGATGGAAGGATTGGAAGTCACCCTGCTGCTTCTGTGCCTCCAGCTTGATGCATCAGATCGTAACATTTCCTCTTAGCTGTGCCCTGCCTGCTGGTTTCTGTTCTTACTTAATTCTCCCACCTGGTGGCTGCAGAAGTGCCTTGATGAGAGAGCTGGGGCTATTGCCCGGAAAAGACTAAGGGGAATCTTTGAAATGCTTATCAGTGAGGGTGGAGGTCAAGACGATGGGGCTGGACTCTTTTCAGTGGTGTCCAGTGACAGGACTGGGTACAAACTAGAACACAGGGGCTTTAGCTTGAACATAAGGGGAAACTACCGCCCTTCGAGGGTGCTAGAGCACTGGAACAGGCTGTTCAGGGAGGTTGTGGAGTCTCCATCTCTGGAAGCATTCCAAACACGCCTGGCCACATTCCTGTGTGATCTAGTCTAGGTGATCCCGCTCTAGCAGAGGGGATGGACTATTCTGACATTCTGTGATTGCGCCAGGAGGGGTGTCCCTGCTTCCCCCATCACATGCTCATTCCTCCTATGCTCAGCACAAGCTGCTCTAACAGCTCTGGAAAGAGAAGCAAACAGTTGTTTTCTGGTGAATCCACCCTCAATGAGTTTAAGTGGCTCATGGCAGGGGCTGAGGAGCTCAAAGGAAGCAGGAGCTGGCCTGGCTCTAAGTGGTGACTTCCAGAATACCTCTCTGTATATTACGGAAGCTGTACCTGCCCAGGAACACCCACCATGAGTTTTCTATATTTGGTCTTTAAGTGCTCATCTCATGCCTTGGCACATAAGCTTAAGATTGCTGAGTTTATAAGCAAAATCACTACTAGCACTTGGCTTGTGTCACTTGTGCCATACCTCCTGCAACGCCTGCCCCAGGCCTACACCAGCCTGGGACTCTTAACAGTTTCCTGAGTAAAAGTCAGTGGTGTGCTTGGGTCAAGTGATTTTGGGCGGCGCGTGGCCAGAAAACTGCTGCCCAGCAGGCTCTGCTCTACTTCCCCCAGTAGCAACACAATCTGTCTCTTCTTGCCTCTTCTATACTCTTCTCTTCATTGAGCTCTTTTCCAACCAAAAGGATTCTAAGAATCATTAAGTCCAACTATCATCTAACTCTGCCATGGCTGGTGCTAAACCATGTCCCTCAGCACCACATCTCTGCCTATCTGAAACACCTCCAGGGATGGGGATTCAACCATTTCCCTGGCAAACCTATTCCAGTGTTTGAGAACCCTTTCAGTGAAATTTCTTCTGCTATCCAAACTAAACTTCTCTTGCTGCAACTTGAGGTTGTCTCCTCTCACCCACGCAAAGTACCAAAATAGAAGCTCATCTATCTTAATACTAAATTTTAACTTAAAAAACCTCAACCCAAACCAAAACCCCCTCATATAAAGACATCTTTTGTTCCCAAGAGAATTTTGGGGTGTACAAGGAAGGCATCTTGGAACTCCAAAGAGTTTCACAGCCATTCTCTGTCACCTCCTCTTCTATCACACAGCCTCCTAAAAAACATTCTTTTTACCTTACAACATCTGTACTGGTCTCCTCCTTTTGATTCAAATTGTGACAGAAGAACTCTCTTAGAGCACTTCAAACCCACCCTGACACTGCATGATAAGTCTCTTATAAGGCTGAAGCTGCACCTTAGCACAGTGTCACCTGGTAAGGGACAGCACCTGCCACATGCTGTTTACATCCTTCATTATCAGTTTCTTCTGGATTAGGTGGGTTTTATCCATCCACACGAAGTGGTGCACAACTCCTGTGATATGCAAGGAATATACACCAGTGGACAACTGGAACTGTAAATTCCCAGTCCTAAACAAAGAGGTTTTTGGTTTTACCTGTCTTGAAGAGTTGGGTTTCCAATGAGGAAAGGGACCCTACCAACAAAGAAGACAGTATTCCAAGGGGAGCTTTCTTCTTTTTTTTTTTAATAAAATACTATCATGTTTGTATCTATACAAATAATTATTACAACTATTAAACAAAGTATTACAGCGAACGATAGAAATCTCAGAACTCTGAACAAGATCATGGTTTGGGATATTTACACCTGAATGCAATGTGTTTGTAAAAAGATGTCAAAATAAACAGAGCATGATCTTATTTACAACTGAAAGCTGAACTCCCTCTTCATTATGGATTTCTTCTGCAGAGTTCCTTTTGTTTTCCCATTGCAAAACAGTGAGGACTTTCCACGGGGGGCTGTATCCAAGTAATTTACAGCTGTAGAAAACAGAAGCACGCAGCAGAAAACCAAATATAAATAATTTACATTGGGGAGGGCAGCAGTATCTTTGATTAATCATCTCCTGTGGCAAAAATCCATATTTGCTTCCCTTCTCACAGTGAGCAGGCAGAAACAGGGCTACAACCTGCTGTGAGCTTGTTTGGTTGGCATTTGTGATTGCGGAAACAGCAGACTTGTAAACCTTCTCGTAAAAATACTTCGGGTGAGGCAGAAAGGAATGCCTCCCCCTTTTTTTTTTTTTTTTTTTTTTCCTTAAAATCATTTTATAAAACCTGGTATCAGCAAATAATAAATATTAACTGTGTAACTAAATGTCCTGTGTAAATAAATGGCTCCTGTGTAACTAAGCAGAGCGTGCTGGCAGAGAAAACATGTTTTTTTATCCTTACCAGCAAAAATTCTCTGCTCTGTGTTTCACCAAGTTCACAGAATAACTTGCTGAGTATAACTACAGGGCATAAAGTGTTGGTGCTCTGAGGTTTGAGATTTACATCAGGGATCACAGAGGTGGTAGGAGGTTGGAAACACTCTCAGCATGCAAATCTGTGTCTGCACTGGCAGGTCCTGTCCATGTGGTAGTTGCCCTTGCTGGGTCAGTGGCAGTGGGAGAAGGGAAGAGCAGTAGTAGGTAACTGAGGTTATGTGATGATCAAGAATGAAGCTCCTTATAGCAGTGTCTCAGAAAACAACATGAGTGTTACCAATTTGGTATAAGTAGATTTAATGCTATTCTGTCTTTCCACTCAAAGCAAGATTATTATCCAAGGGATGAGCATGAAACTTGGGAATAACAAAAGGGAGTAACAAAAGACCACAGCTGACTACACTCAGCCATCCAGACTCAGCATGAGTTTGTGACCAAATCCTTGAACCAGGACTGCACAACAACGTTTGAGGAAGGTGGAAAGATAATAGATCAGAAATAATGCAACAACTCCTTTTCTCCAGACATGCCCTCTACAGTTGCCCTGCCACGGGATTTGTTTCCCGCCACAACACTAGTCATCAACCACAGCAGCAGCAGCAGCAGCAGCACACCTTTAAAGTGCAGTAGGAGGTCTGTGCAAAACTTCAGGAGGCTCTGTCCTAGCACAGCGTATTTGGAATTTTTTTTTTCCCCAGACAGGTGTTCTTCCTTCCACCTGGGCAGCAGCACAGTGACTGGAGCTGGGAGCAGGAGCTAGAAAACACATTCCAGTAAGGCTCAGCTCCTGGTTGAAAGCACTTCAGTTCTCTGTTTCCTTAGCTGTTCTTAAATGAGGCCCTTTCTCTTGATGAAAAGGTATATAAAATTTAAGACAATACTGTTTTATTGCCTGCTTTCTCTGACTCTACTCTTACTCTCCGAGGCTCCATAAGGGATTAAACAAGAACTACCCTGCCATACGTGCAGTCCAGCTCTAGATATTTAGGGCAAACTGAAAGCCACAGATGCACAACAGCTTAGAGGTAGTGGTGAACATTTCCCTTCTGCTGCTTATTTAGCTAAATTAAGCAGTAGTGGGTATTTTTCCTTGCTTCAAAGCAAAAGCAAACCCCTGCTTAGTATAAGTAATCTTCAAAAAGTATCAGGGAAGAGAAAATTGCCATTCTTGAACTAACAAACTGCAATTAAACTCACAAAATCTCTTCCAAGTAGATCTCCAGAAACAAAGGAACTGTTAATTGCTAGATAATTCTAGAAAAAAATGCTAGAAAAAGATAAAATGTTGGTGTCACAGATGTTTGCTGAAGAAAATGTAGCTGTTAAATTATCTTAACAAGTAAAACAGAATAATTTGGTCTGAAAAACCTAGATAAGCCACTTTTTCAAACTTAGACACACACACACACATACACACACACACAAAAACCCAACACCAAATCCCACCACAGAGCAAAACCCCAACAAACACAGAGCCTTCTTTAGCATCTTATCAACCTGATACCTAAGGACAACAGCTTCAGTGGTAAGAGCATGGAAAAAAATCAAAAACAAAAGAAAAACGAAAACAGTTTCCACTCAATGACAAAGATGCTGCAAGCATTCTTCATCCTATAGCCTCGGGAAAGGGCCAGCAGTTGGAAGCTGAAACACAGACCTGTCGGAAGCACAAACTGACCTAGGAAGCTAAACATAGACTGACAAAAAATTACTTAACACCCAATTTTGTCTCTTTTGGTGTGAACTGTAGCACCTCTTTTCCTCTCTTTTTGTCCACCCACTGTTCCTCCTAATGGCACATGAGCATCAAGATGTTAGAAGCTGAAATCTGCGGCAACCCCACAAGGTGCTCTTCAGTCAGGGGACCTGGCCAGATTCAGTATTCAAAGACCATCTTGGACAGTCAGACAGATAAATCAACTGCACAACAGAGCAAATTCTTGGTTAAATTGATCTTAAAGTGTCAGCAGTGCAAACAGAATTTGGACAAGAGTGTTTATATGAAGCTCTCACAGCTAGGTCTGCATACTTTTCTTTCCATAGTGGTCTCCTGATCCCACACCACTGCCACAGGATCACTTAGGATCATTTATGGCGTGTAAAAAGACTCTCACTGCTATGTGGTTGAAATCCAACAGAAATAGCCATGCTCAGGGAAGATAACAAAAGGATATTTCTCCATCCTGTTGTCAGCAAGTTTCAGAAAGTCCTGAGAAGGACACCAAAGGGGCATGGAGATTATGCAGAAACATTCACAACAATACCAGGGACACTCCTCTAGAGAAGACTGAGGATTACATGGTCATCACTTTTGAGTGACATACTCAAAAGTAACTCTGCAGTTCCTTCAAAATGGCAACCCTCTGTATCACTAAATGCTTGTGCTATCACTACCTGCAACACAGGTCTCCTGTGAAAAAGGCTGCTATTTTTGGTCATTTTTGTAGGCAGAAGAGCAGCACATGGAAGCTACTGCCATGGTGTCGCTTCAGAAAGCGATATACAGTATTAAAAAACAAAACCCAACAAACCAAACCATAAAATCACAACTGACATCATCTGTTGTGGATACTCAGGATTGCATTCAACCACAATATGACACCAGTGACATTAATAATGAAATCAATATGAACAAATAAATAGATAGAATGAAATACAACAGGAGTATTTCAATTGGAAGGGACCTTCTACCTCCAGTTGCTTGACCATTTCCAGGCTGACCAAAAGTTATGGTATTAAGAGCATTGTCCAAACACCCCAGAAGCAGGGCACTGACCACTCTCTAGGTGGCTTGTTGCAGTGGCAGTGTGACCACCCTGATGGCAAAGAAATGCTTCCTAATGTCCAGTCTGAACCTCCTCTGCTGCAGTTTTGAACCACTCCCACATGTTCTACCACTGGGTACCAGGGAGAAGAGTTCAGCACTTCCTCCTCCACTTCCCCTCCTCAGGAAGCTGTAGAGAGCAAGCCCTCAGCCTTCTTTTCTCCAAACTAGACAAGCCCACAGTCCTTAGCTGCTCCTCACAGGACAATCCTTCCAGCCCTTTCACCAGCTCTGCTGGGCTCCTCTTGCTGCATTCAAGGAGCTAGAACTGCACCCGGCATTCCAGGTGAGGCCACGCAGTGGGATGATCACCTCTTTTGACTGGCTGTTTGTGTGGTGTTTGATCCACTCCAGGATGCAGTTTGCCCTTGTGGCTCGCTAATGCTGCATTCAATTCCTGTATCCAGATAATTGATAAATATATTGAATAGAACTGGTCTTAGAAATAAGCCCCAAGTAACACTGCTGGTGACCAGTCACCAGCCAAATGTGGTTCCATTCATTACAACCCTTTAAGCTTTGCTCTTCAGTCAGTTCTTCACCCAGTACACCATGAAGCAACTGGACAATTTGTCCAGAAGGATGCTGTGAGGGTCAGTATCAAAAGCCTTACTAAAAATCCACAAAAACTACATCCATTGCCTTCCCTTCACTCACTGGGTAGGTGATCTTATCATACAAGGATTTTTCAACTTAGGACAGGACTTTCCCTTTGTGAACCCATGCTGACTATGACTGATGACTGAATTATTCTTTAAATGCCTTTCTTCATAATTTGTCCAGGAACTGACGTTAGACTACAGAGCTGTCATTCCCTGGGCATTCCCTCATGCTGGAATAACACTGGCTAGCTTCCACTCAGCAGGGACCTCCACAGACTCCCAAGGCCTTTGAAAGGGCTCCTACAATAACATCCACTAGCTCCTTTGGTACTCTGAGATGGAAGAATCCCATCAGACCTCATGGACTTGTATGAACATTCAACTCTTGCAACTGGTCTGTATAAATTTACAGGCTTGCTCCAGTTTTCGAGGACACCACACCCTTGTTGTCCTAGCAGAGGAAAGTCATGTGGTACTATATGGAATGATGAGAGGGATGAACATCTTTATCCTAAAGCCCTAGAAGCCAGAGCTTATTTTTTCTACAACTTTGTCTTGAAACCCAAACACACCATGTGCACATAGTGCCATTTAAAGAGAGCAGGAATGGCTTTTGTGCTTCTCTCTTAAAGGTCTTGATGAGTTACATAGCAGTGCACATCGCAGCTGCAGATTCAATACCTCTGCTTCTATCATCCACACCCTACAGAACCACTCATCCTCACTTCAAGACCTACTGTTGTTACGAGTATCAGTCTGATCAAGAGTCTCACCAGGTAAGACCCAGACCTGCATGGCACTCAGCTGGAGGTGAGGACTGGCCGTCATTCCTAACCCTCCTGCTCTGCACAAGCCAGTTGCTGCCATTCAGTCAGCCACTACACAATGGCAGCCTGCTTCAGAGTGCAGCCCAAGACAAGCTGCCATTCTGCAAATATCTAATCTGTTACTTTTAAGAAATACAGAGAAATGATGCACCACTCAGATTTAGTGTCCTAAGGTAAGTGCCATCTGACTTAAGAAGCGATTCCAATTTGAATCAGAACCATTTTACTTAACTTTGCAGAAAAAAAATCATCAGATACCAGGTGACAAGAGTGGGGACCACAGCACGATGGACTACAGACACGGACTTTTTTTGTTTGTTGGTAATGTTAAAGCCTCCCTACTTTCTTGGGTCAGTGTAAAAGGACTGAACAGAAATAAGGCCTGGGCAGTTAAGCTATGAAAAAAAAAATATTTCAGGTCCCTTTCTTTGCGGGTCCTGTTATTGTAGACAGAGCAGTATCTTCCTTTCTGCCTTTCAAAGAAAAAAAAAATGTAAAAAAAAAAAAAAAGGTCCCAAGGAGTCTGCTTTTCCCCATGTCCCCACTAGGAAAGGTATTGGGGAAGAAACTGTGAGAGGACCCTAGCAGCAGCAAGATGATGCACTGGTGGGCAACACACAAATATTTCAAGTTTACACTGCCCAGAGAAGAGGCTCCTGGAACAGTTTTAGCCACTCCCCAGCTGGCAGGGGCAGAGCTGGATACAAGGAATCCTGAGGTTACACTGTTACTTTGAGGAATCAAAATTAGAATGGCATTTCCAATCACAGTATAAAAATCAAGAGAGAAATATTTCTGTCTTATTTGAAGAAAAGCATGCTGCAGAGCCATTAAATAAATAAAACTTACCTAGTTCTTCCCTTTCCTTCAAAAGAAATGAGATCAAAATGAGTGGAAGTACTGGAGATGCACATTCACTCCATCTCTCAACATACATACAGTCACATGCCCCTTCCTTTGGTGCTCAAATCACAATGCTGTCTTCGGTCTTGACACATTCACCTTCCTTCTCCAGTCACAGTCTCATGGGTTTAGACAAAAGGTGCATTCGAGTGCTGAGTACTGATACTAACTTGGGCCAGATCCTGTAAGCAAGGTCAAGTGAAAACTCTGCCTCCAGGGATCCCCATGCATTTTGTGGGATGCCACAGGCTCAGTCTTCCTCCTGTGTGCTGCCTGGTATAACAAAGGGCTGCACTCTCAGAAAGCTGCTGTTTGAGCATGGTCCAAAGAAAAGGAAAGGGGAAAAAAAAACCAAAACCCAACCCAAAGACATTAAGAAGGTGCTAAACAAGGTGCAAAACCCACCCTGAGGTAACTTGCAGCATATGATCAATGAAATTGCAATAAATATGACTGCTGTCTCTGCTGACTATACCAGAGGAGTCACAAGCTACATGAGAACATTGACCAAGTTCAGCAGTAACTGAAGCTATTGTTCAAACACATCCAACCAAAAAGTCTTCTTAAGAAAGTCATGGGTTAAAGAAATCTTACAATTTTCTAAACCAGTATTTTTAGTTACTGACCATGGAAACACACATTAATCTTTGCCAGGTAAAGTCAGCCTTATGTCAAGTGCATGTGACAAGCTTCAAGCAGATGAAAGCTGCACAATGAATGCCTTTATCAATTAATGCTGGGTTAACACAGACTTGACTTGTGTTGAGGCCCCTGAAGGTACTTTACAAAGCAAAAAGAGAAACCCAAGCCACTTCGAGTTTGTGTGTAGTTTCAGCTAAACGCATCAGAAGAAAACAAAACCTGTAGCCTTTGTCTCCTGTTTCCCACAAGGATGCTCTCTCCCTCCTTTCTTTACAATCACATATTACTGAGGGTGGTCCTTACCTTGGAACAACTTGATCGTTGGAAAATCAACGACCAATATTTGCACAGCTCTCAACGTTGCATCCTTACTATTTACTAGTAAGTAAGCATTGCTATAGGCACTGGTGCTTTAAAGTTAGTAAGATGGATGGAAATACAGCATGTATATAAATACCAGAGGTACCCTTATACATACATTTAGGCAAATAAACAGTGATGCTATGGATGGTCTCTTCAGGAACGTGAGCAAGATCCACTTTCTTCTTCTTTAAGTATATAAACAATGCATTGGACTCAAAGTCAGCCTGTGAGTTTTCATACAGCTGAGCTGCAGTCGTGACCTAGAATATGGCTTATATTGTGGGCGGGTCGGTTTGAGGACTGCTTGGAAGAATCTGAAGCAGATGTGTTTGCAATGGAAAGCAAAGGCGACATTGCTGAACCATCTGGAGGAAGAGCCGTGGCTATTTCTGGAAACAAAGATGTCAAGTTAAAATTGGATAAGTGCGACGTGTTGGTCATGTGCATTGGTGGCATATCTGGAAGCAAGGGAAAGCTTGGCTGAGCGAAACCAACAGGCCTGGGAGGAGACAAAATGGATCCAAATCGATTGTTTAGACTTCCACTAGTTGGCTTCTCCGTACTTGGGTTAGGAAACATTTGATTTGGAAAGTAGGGGATAGAAATGTCATTGGAAAGGGTAGGGTGGGCAGGAGAGTAAGGTGGGTAGAAGGATGGCAGCGTATTCTGAGGATCCACCGGGATTAGAGCTGGTGTCCGAGTGGCACTAGGCTGAGTGACTGGTGGAATGAAAGAGGTGTTGGCGTTTATTGGTGGATTCATGCCACCCTCTGGAATAAAAGGGAATCCAAAATTCTGAGAGAGAGTATGTTGGTCAGGGGCTGCATTGTCATTAGACACTTGAGGGCCATCAGCCATAAATCGGACGATGCTTCCTCTTTTTTCTATGGCAGACTGCTGGCGCCCAAGGATCATACTACCGCTAGTGGAGAGGGGAAGATGGGGAAGACTAGGGTCAAAGACATTTCCATGTCTTTGATTTCCAGATCGATTCCTTTCAGGCTGACGTATTTTAGAACCTCCATTATCTTGCAGAGGATGCCTCGACCGCTGAGTAACTGAGGAATTCGGCTGACGAACAGAGGGTTGCCCTTGCTCAGCATTTCCATGAGAAACGGCAGGGTGAGGGTGACTCGGCCTCACAACTCCGTGCATGTTGCTAGAAACAGGCGGATTCATGTGGCTCTTGGTTCCGTGACTGTCCGTCATCCTCATGGGATTGGACTTCTGCACGGAGATGTTCGGGCTTGTATTGCGACCCTGAATATCTCCTGAGGAAGATGAACTTGAAAACGGAATAGTCAGAGAACTGTTCCTTGTGTTAATTGCACCAATAGACATGTCACAGCTCTCTCTGCCCTGGCCATCACCATCTCTTCGGACGTGGACACTTTCTCGTGCTGGAGGACAGTTGTACTCAATTGTGGAGGAGGCACCGCACTGTGTGTTTCTTTGATGTTCTGGGATTGGTCTTTGGCTTCCACTAACTTGATCTCCAAGGTGAGGGGCAAGTAAACTCTGCATAAAACTTTGGTGGCATGTATTTTCACTTTCCCTTGGTGGCAGGGGGTTTCCTGCTGGAATACCCTGCACTGGCTGGTAGGGCAATCTCTTCTGTCTCTCTACAGATGGTCCAGTGTTTTGACTGATCCTAAACGCTTGCGACTGCATGCCCCTGAGAGATGACACAGAATTACCAATTTCACTGTTTCTTGAAGCCTGTACATCAAAATTGTTTGTTGGTTGTTGATTGGGTCCAGCTGGTTTAAATGTTTGACAATCAGAAAGACGCTGCACGTCTGAGCCAACTGTGTGGTCAACAGATAAGCGACTCTGCATATTATGAATCACCAACCCTTTATTTCTAGAAACATCAAGATAGCTTCTCATTTCAAGCTGGTCAGAAATCCTAGGGCCTTGGAGAGATATTCCTATTCTCTGTTCTGAATTAGAGGGCGTCTTCCCAATGAGTGCCTCAGCGGAGTAGCTGGAAACTCTGTTTCTTTCCTGCCTGTGAGGGGTGCATGTCATATCTGATGGTCTGGTTACAATACTTGCCTGGGACACCATTTGCTGCTCTAAGCCCCTTGAGGTCATAAGTCTTTGCATTTGATTATGCCCTGACACGTGCTCAGAAGCTGAGCTTTGCTGTCTGCTGCTAACCTCTTGTTGCTGTTGATGCATAATATCCTGATTTAGATGGCTCTGAGGGTGGTTATGATGATTTCTGCTGGTTGCAGGATTTTCACAGTTCTTTTCAGACTGCGAAGCTCCAAAGTGCTGCTGCATCTGTTGCTGCATTTGCTGGTGGTGAGGATGAGGCTGACCACCTTTTTGCCGTGTTTGCTCACTTCCATGGTGTTTTTGCTGTAGAGAAAGCTGTGTGGCTTGTGTTCCCTGGATGAGATTTCGTTTCTTTTGCATCTGCACCTCCTGCTGTATGGTTCGCTGTTGGTGGACACCATGGGGTTGAGAGTGGACTGAGTTTTCCCCATGACTGATGTGGTGCTGCAGCTGATACAAGTGGTGCCTTTCTCTTAACTGACCAGCCTGGTGCTGCTTTAGGTATGGATGATTACTGTGGAGGTGAGATATGCCTTGAGAAGGAACATGTTGAATTGGCTGCAAGTGCTGCCCTGCCTGGCCTTGCTGCTCTGAAATTGATGGCTGAGAACTGCACTGAACCTCAGTTTGTCTCAAAGCTGGTGGCACAAAGTTGCTGTTAGATGGGAATAACCTGTTAAGGCCGTCAGTGTGCCCTTGATTGCTTACTGATACAACTGAATTGGATGAATTAGGAGGAATCTGACTGACAAGCATTTGTGTTTGCTCAGAAATACTCTCTGGCGTTCGGTTCATCAGCGCCATCCCTTCAAGCCTTATGGGTGTTGTCTGGCACTGCTTTTGTCTCTTGGCCGTAGAGAGCAGAAGGTCATCTTGAACAGCCCTCTTGGCAGAGTCTTTGCGACCTTCATGGTTCTGCTGCTTTAGGTGTGATTCCTGCAGCTGGGGAGCCTGCATGGTGCTTGCTCTGATAGCATTCAGTTGTTCCTGAGCATAGTCACTCATCATAGCAGGTGCTGGAGACTGATTGATGTACGTGCTAGATGGAAGGGAGAGGCTCACAGTTGCAGGGACATTCACTGGCTCTGAGGACTGGGCTAAACTTGAGCAACTCACAAGGGGATGGACAATGCGACTCTGGTGTATTAGATTATTCACGCTTAAACTGGTTATGCTGGGTGACTGGGAAGCAGAGATCTGCAAAGTGTTTGATGTTTCCACACCACCTATGGAGCAGCTTGGCTTTTCAACCTGTCTATCAACATTTGTCTGTACTGCATCTTGAGCACTGAATTTGGTTTTTGCTGCTTCCAATGGCCCTGCATTGCTTTCTTTTGCTGGTTGAGGTTTAAAAGGCTGTTGCTCTCTCTCCAGTGGTGCAACCTCAGCTGACTTAGAGATGGGATCCCTCATGCTCACCTGTATTCCTCCTCCACCTTTCTCAAGGTTTTCCTGATCAAAAATAGCTCTTGCTGCAAGAGCTACAATGTCAGTCTGTTCTGAAAACGTGCAGTTGTTACACGTACTGGTTGAGGTGCTGCTAGTAACATCTTCTCTGGTTGTATCTGGCAACATGGATGCAACCGAGAAGCTTCGACTGCTGCCAGAACTAGTTGACATTGGGGAGTCTGCCTGCCTGCTAGTGATAAGGGAAGCACTAACCACTTCCTGATCAGAAATGCAGGGGTGATGCTGGGAGAGACTATCACCTTCCGTGTTCATAAGCAAGAGTTCCTGCTTCTCAGGCAAATCAACATTCGATTCTGCTGATTTAGAGTTTTCCAAAGGAAAATTAGAATGCTCCCTATGAACAGTAAATGAAGAAGAGTTTTTTTCCACAGTTGTTCTTTCTTTTGTGAGATCAGACAGCATTTTGGTTAGACCCTGTCCTTGTAACAAGTCCGTATCTTCCATTACCACTGAGGAATCCTGTGCAACGTTGCAGGACTCTGCAACTGTTCCTGCTTTGGAAGTATGACCTGCTGTGCTGCTCTGTGCTGTTGATGTCCCAGCAACTTGAGAATGTGCTTCTGTACAAGAGGATGTTAAGGTGCTGGGGGGTTCAGAGGGCTTAGGAGACTCTGACAAGGCAGAGCTGGTTGGTGGCTGGCTCTGAGGCCCATGAGGCTGCTGGAGAGGAGCAGTACCTTTGGCACTTGGCGGGACGAGTGTCAGCTGCTCTGACACCACGGACTCCAGCGGCAAGGAAGCAGGTACCTCTGCCAAGCTGGGCTTGGGGGCAGAGTGGTCTTTGGCTGGCTGTTCAGGGCTCGCAGTCTCTTTAGAATGACAGCCAGAAATGCCAACCCCACTTGATGCTGCCACGCTGCTTGCCTGTGATGCCACCAAAGCTTGTGATGCTGCTGTAGTGCTTGAAAGCAGCCTCTCACTGTTTGAATGCTTTGCTACTGTTTCCACAGGAGCGCAGTCCACTTTCCCGTCATCTTTGCAAGGAACTGCTGGGCAGGACACTTTACTGCTGACTGCTTGGTGTTTCTTTGTACTCAGCTTTTTGTTAGTCCTTTTTGATTTTGCACTGGAGGGCAAGCCAGGAATTACTTTTTTGGGGGAAGCATTTATGGAATTAGATGTGCTAGTTAATACTGAAACCTCTGCCGGTACTGAAGATGCCACAGAAGTTGGTAATGACACACAGTTGACTGTGGCAATGGGGTTACTGACAGTTGTGGGATTGGTAGGGTGGCTGAGAGACAAGTGTAAGCAGCTCTGTCCAGCTATTTGTGATATGCTTTGATTGAGGTTAGCTAAAGCACCAAATGTATTGAGGGCAACATTGGTATTTGGATCTTCACTGGTGGTGGGTTGAATAATTTGCATAGGGGCTTGATTTGAAGCTCCAGATGAAGATATCACAGGCTGCAATGCAAAAAGCTGACCATTTAATGAGATAGTTTGAGGATGCTGTTGATTTGACATTGTAACTGAAAACGTTTGGGTAGAGCTAGAAGATGGCAAAGAGGATGGTCTTGGTAATATATGGACAAGGTGTTTCCCTCCAAAAGTCTGTGGAAGAGCAGTGTTTTGGACAGAGCTGCTACAATTGGCCACTGCAGTTGGCCCATTCACAGGAACTCTCACAGCAGCAGCAGCAGAAGGCTGAGCGGAGAGGAGGGGAAGAGGTGGCTGATTAGCAGCTTGTATAATTACGATCTGCTGACTAACATTTTGGCTGGGAACTTCTGCTCTCACAATTGGAGGGCATGGAGTAGGGTTTGGAGGCTGGAGAATGATGACATTCTGGTTAGGTGGTGCACCTGCAACAGCTGATGCAACTGGCTGAGCCATGTGAATCACCTGCATAGCTGAATTCAATGGAAGGATATTTCCTGCAGCCTGAGTTTTAACCTGTGGCTGGCTGATTAACGGCTGCATAGGTAAGGGTGGGCATGAGGGCAACGTAACTACAATTTGTTCAGCTGTCTGACCATCCCCGGGCAGAGAAGTATTCAAACTGATGCTCGTAGTCAAAGGCCTGCTGTGAGTAGCAGACATAGTACCAGCACCATTAACTGGCTCTAACAGTGCAGTCATTACACTGGATGGTGTTTGGCTTAGCGGCTGAATAGTATTTCCTGCTAGCTGCAAAGTTGTCCATGTGGTCTGTGTGTTTCCAGCTGAAGGCATCCGTGTAAGGCTACTCATGTTTTTCAAGTCTGAAGTGCCAACTCCTGATGAGCCTGAAAAAGACCAGCAGTTCTCCAAGGGACTGGCAGGCAGAGTGCTTATTGCCGTTGCAGCCTTAATGCCTTCTGTTGCAGAAGTCACGAGTGTCCCAGCACTGCTTACCAAGTCTGCACTTTTGAGGACATTTACAGCAGAAAAACTATCTGCAACAGACACACTTGCACATGGCACACAAGCTGTGTCTGTGGTTGAAATGATACAGCTTTCCTGAAGGTCACTCCTAGAACTATGTCTGTTTGTACAAGCTGCATTTACCTGTTGAACTTGGGAGGCTTCTGTGGAGGCACTGGAAGGAAGGTTGATTCCCGGCAAGAGTGTTTTCTTTGTTAGTTTAGTGCCCTCCTCCTCCTCATTTTTACTTTTGGGGAGATTTTGCTTATTCTGTGGTGCTTTACTTAAAGAACACTGCAGTTCCTGTTCTGTTGTGGATTGAGACGCACTCTGTGAGCTGGCAGTAGTAGCGGTGAACACGCCTTGCTCATTCTCTGGGGTGGAAAGCTCAAGAACGTTCTCCGCTGGAGCTGTCTGAGCAGATGCCAGAGGAGAAACTGTGTTTTGTGACCATGGCTTGTTCTCTGTGGGGTAAATACCAGATATTGTCACAGGAGTCACTAGGTTGCAAGTTCTCTGGACTGGCACAACATTGGCTGTTTGCTTCTGTAAATTATGACCAACATTAAAGGTTATTCCCTGGACAGATGCTCCCTGGTTATTTCCATTGGGTTGACTCCCACTTGAATAGACAATGATGTTCTTTTGAACTTGATCACCAGGAATAACAACAGAGACCTTTGCATTTTTGAGATTTCCTTTCCAGTGGATTGTAGGGTCATCATACAGGCAAATATCATTCGCTTTCAGCAGTTCGATGTATCTCCCATTCTCCTTCTGCAGTTCATCCAGCTGCTTCCGCAGTTTTTTTATTTCTTCAGCTAGGAAAGAGTGGGAGCACACCATTACATAAGCACCAGCACAAAGACTAGGCAATGTTGTCTCATCATTTGGAGGGTAAACACTATCATAGAATCAGTCAGGGTTGGAAGGGACCACAAGAATCATCTAGCTCCAACCCCCCTGCCATGGGCAGGGACACCCTACCCTAGATCAGGCTGGCCAGAGCCTCATCCAGACTGGCCTTAAACCCCTCCAGGGATGGGGCCTCAACCACCTTCTCTGGTGGCCCTTCTCTGGACATGCTCCAGCATGTCCATTACGTAGTACTGAAACAAGCTGTTCATAACACATGCTTTCTTCAAATGGGTAATGGTCATAAAAATGAAGACTTTCATCCTGCAAAGCCTTTCTACCAAGTGGGAAAGGTCATGAACTTCACAGACTATTCTGTTATCAACTGCAGGTCAAATTATGTAGGTAGAAAAAACATCAGGACTAACTCAGATGAAAATGAACACTTATCAGATTGTTTGATTACTGAAGGGAAGACAAGTACATTAATTTATCTTTTTCTTTGCCCTGGTTCTTTGTAAACACTAAACCATTTTTAATTTAATTGATAGCCTCATGGCTTTACAGGGCAATTGTCTCACTACACCTAAAAATGACATGCAAAATTAAATACAAAGCACTTAAGTGAAACCACAAAAACCAGCCCTGCATTTGGAGACTGCTCACCTAACTAGGAAAATCACCCAGTTTTTCAACCCTAAGTATATCAACAAGATAAGCTAGTTAGAATTCTATTCTGTCGGGAGAAATAAAAATCATAAACCACAACATCAGGTCTGTGATTACTTCTGTCATAGTCATATCACTATATTTTTACACATCTGTTTAAAAAGATGCTATGTGATGCATTACAATAGGCTGTTATCGCTTTTATAGCATTTGAAAGTGGAAAAAAAGAAGAAAAAAAAAGTAGCTGTATGCATGAAGGAAACTCCATGTTTTTGATGAAAAAGAAAAAAAAAAAATCTAACTGAAATCACTCAGAAATCATTCTGGTAGAATAAATACCAGAATACTACAGTAGAATAAATCAGGATGGAATTCACTAAATAATAATAAAATTGTTTTGATTGGAAAAGACCTTTAAGATTATGAAGTCCAATCACTCTCTAACTCTACCAAGGCTGGTGCTAAACCATCTTCCTCAGCACCACATCTCTGCCTTTTTGAAACACCTCCAGGGGTGGCGATTCGACCACCTCCTTGGGGAGCCCTTTCCAGTGTTTGAGAACCCTTTCAGTCAAGAAGTTTCTTCCAATAAACAACCTAAAACTTCCCTGGGGCAACTTGAGGCCATTTCCTCTCATCTTGTCACTTGTTACTAGGAAGAGTCAGACACCCACATCACTATAGCCTCCTTTCAGGGAGTAAGAAGGTTTCATAGAGTGAGGTGGTTTCACCTCAGCTTCCTTTTCTCCAGGGTAAACAACCCCAGTTCCTTCAGCTGCTGTGCTGCTTATAACCTATAAGCTCCATAATTACTTCACACCACACTGCATGTAGCTATTGGATAATGAAGCAATTGCAAGAGTAGGCACTTCACAGAATCACAGAATTAACCAGGTTGGAAAAGACCTCTAGGACCACAGGACTTATCACCTAACCCTTCTAATTAACTAAACCGTGGCACTAAATGGCTCATCCAGCCTCCTTTTAATCACCTCCAGGGATGGTGACTCCACCACCACCCCAGGCAGCCCATTCCAATGCCAATCACTCTTACCATGAAGAATTTCTTCCTAATGTCCAGCCTAAGCCTGTCCTGGAGCAGTTTGAGACTGTGTCCTCTTTTTCTGTCACTGGGTGCCTGAGAGGAGAGACCAACCCCTGCACGGCTACAACTTCTTTTCACTTGAGAATTCTCTTGGCTTCTTGTTTCATTATAAGCCACTACATTTTTTTCTGTATGTGCATAGTATCTCAGGATTCCCAAGTCTGTTGATCCAGGCTTTGTTGCCAGTCAGTACTGACAGCCACAGTGAGGAATTTTAGTGCCTCCAGCAGCATCTGTACTTACCCTGTTCATTATTCCCTCCATTTAACAGAAGTTCATCATTCTGCCTTTTCATTTCTGTTATGTACTTAAAGGCCTGGTCCAGGATCATGTTCTTGCTCTTTAAAAAAAACAAAAACAAAAAAACCCAAAACATACACATAAAATTAGGAGAAAGGTCTACCATTAGCAGATTCATTCATTATGAGATTGCACTTGCCTTCAAGAGGTCTTTACTTTAGAAAATGTGCTAATCTGGATGATTCTCTGAGTACTGTTGGGTTGGAGTTTTTTGGGTTGGGTGGGATTTTTAAAAGATGAACCACAGGTTTCATGAGTGATATTGATCCTAAAATGCCATGAATTTTTACAGAATAATATTTTTATTTCCCAGTGTCCAAAGCAAGATACTGAGACCACAGAACCAGAACAGCAAGTGTTGTATGCTGAGCAGCCTAAAATTCTTGTTCAGTAATAAACATATACATCACATGAAATTGCAGGATACTGCCTTGTAAATGTTTTATTAGGAAAGGACCAAACATAGAACAATTACCAAGGGAGGTGTATGCATAATTTTGAAACTAATATACTGGAAAATATAGAAAGACAAAGTCTGCCATAACTCCTCTACCACTCTTCCCTTATGAAACTATGCTTATTCTTCCTGCAAAACCTCTTATCTATCTCCCAATTCCTTTTCCTACTGCTCTGCAGGAGCAGCCTCTGCTGTAGAATGTTCTGTCTCAAAAAAAGATGCTTCTGTGCAGCAGCCTCAGACCATTTGTTTCGCTTGATCTTTCACAAGGACAATGTCTTAAGTGACTATTATTATGTCACTTTCTGGATTGCTTTCATCACATTATATGAAAGATGACAAAAAGAAGCATGCATGCAATTCTGTTTGCATCATAGGACATTCAGTGATCACCAGCAAAAAGCAAAGCAGGGATTGGACAATGACTCAAAAAAACTATCTTGCTTAATTCATAGCTTTCACCACTCAGGCATCACAGACTACATTAAACAGCAACAGACTACATTAAACAGCAACAGTAGAAAATGACTTGACAAACAGAAGTTGCACAACCTAATCAGCAATCCACCAGCCAGAAACAATCTCCTTTCTGCTTAGACTGCCACTCCTCCTAGAGAGGAAAGAGTGAACAGCTGTCCATCTGCTCAAGGGCACAGGGCAGGCAGCAGTTGAGAGATTTTTACCTTCTGTCCTTACCAATGTTCAGCACCCTGAATGAGACCTTTCTGTGAATCAGCTGCAGGCAGATATCAACAAGTTGACCAAATGGCTATACACAAATTAGTTTAGCTTACACTTGCTCAAAAATTATTGCCTGTGTGAATTGAGGAGAAAGTCAGTCACAAGTCCAACTCATACTGTTTCATTTCTTCAGCATTCATACCTAGCGCCTTCAGATAAAAAGCTCAAAATCTGCATAACTATGTTCATGTGACCTTGCACTTCCAAAACAAATTCTATTACAAATGATTTTTTAAAATACTAATAACAAGCAAGATGTTTGAACATATATTAATTCAGACAGTTTTGCTTTCTTCCTCAGACAAACAGTGAAATAAGTATTTCTACAGACGACGAAACACAGGATTATTCTGTGGGAATGTATGCACCTCTGAAAGGACACCCACCTGCTTGAGCGCTGGAGAGCAGGGAATGAGTTCTCCAATTCTGTTTATCCCAGCATTAATCTTCTTCTTTCGATGTCTTTCCACTAAACAAAAATAGTATGTGCTGTGACATCTGTTTGGGCAAGCTGGTACAGCAGCAACAAAACTCATTCCAGTGTAAGGGCTCATAAAGGGATTATTTCATGATGTATTAGAGTGCTCACTAAGCTGAGAGAAGAAAAAATATTCCTGTAAAGGGTGGGGATGTTCCAGACAAAGGCAGGGTGCGAGAGTTGGGATTCTTTGGTCTGGGGAAGAGAAGACTCCAGGGAGACCTTATAGCAGCCTTTCAGTACCTAAAGGGGGCCTACAAGAATGGTGAGGGGTGGACTGTTCAGTGGATAAGGAATTGGCTGGACGGTTGCATCCAGAGGGGGGTGCTCAATGGCTTGAAGTCCAGTTGGAGAGCAGTGACCAGTGGTGTCCCTCAGGGGTCTGTACTGGGACCTGTGCTGTTTAATACTTTTATCAACAACATAGACAGTGGGATCAAGGGCACCATCAGCAAGTGTGCAGGTGACACCAAGCTGAGTGGTGCTGTCAATATGCCAGAGGGACTGGAGGTCATCCAGAGGGACCTGACCAAGCTGGAGAGCTGGGCCCAGGTGAACCTCATGAGGTTCAACAAGAGCAAATGCAGGGTTCTGCACCCGGGCCAGAACAATCCTCACTATCAATACAGCCTAGGGGATGCAGTGATACATAGCAGAACTGTGGAAAATAACTTAGAGGTGCTGATGAACAAGAAGTTGGACATTAGTAGTGTGGGCTTGCAGCCCAGGAGGCAAATCACATCCTGGGCTGCATCAAAAAAAGCATTGCCAGCAGATCCTGAGAGATGACTCTGCCACTTTGCTCTGCTCTGGTGAGACTTCACCTGGAGTACTATATCCAGGTCTGGAGCCCTCAAGATAGGAAGGACATGGACCTGATGGAGTGGGTCCAGAGGAGGGCCACAAAAATGATCAGGGGGTTGGAGCATCTCTGCTACGAAGACCGGCTGAGGGAGCTGGAGGTGTTCAGCCTGGAGAAGAGGAGACCTAATAGCAGCCTTCCAGTACCTGAAGGGAACCTACAAGAAGGATGGAAAGGGACCGTTTGCAAAGGCCTGTGGTGACAGGATGAGGGGCAATGGCTTCAAACTAGAGAAGAGCAGATTTAGATTGGATGTTAGGAACAGGGTGGTGAAGCACTGGAACAGGTTGCCCAGGGAGGTGATTGGGGCCTCATCCCTGGACATACTCAAAGTGAGGCTTAACAGGGCTCTGGGCAGCCTGATCTAGTTGAGGATACCCCTGCTGACCACAGGAGGGGTTGGACTAGCTGACCTTTGGCGGTCCCATCCAACCCAGACCAGTCTATGATTCTATGACTCTATGAAGAAAGCTGGGGAGGGATTGTCTACAAAGGCATGTA
Source organism: Ramphastos sulfuratus (assembly GCA_013399055.1). Taxonomy (NCBI): domain Eukaryota; kingdom Metazoa; phylum Chordata; class Aves; order Piciformes; family Ramphastidae; genus Ramphastos; species Ramphastos sulfuratus. The sequence goes on along the minus strand of WBNM01012100.1, from coordinate 64,965 downwards.
GCAATAGGGTGAGGGGCAATGGTTTTGAACTAGAGAAGGGTAATATAGATTGGACATTAGGAGTAACTTCTTAACTGTGAGGGAGGTAGAACAGGTTGCTCAGGAAAGTAGTGGTGTCCCCCATTCCTGGAGACATTCCAGGTCAGGCTCAATAGGGCTCTGAGCAACCTGATCTACTTGGGGACGTCTGCTTATTCCAGGGGAGTTGGACTAGATGACCTTTACAGATCCTTCCCAACCCAATGTATTCTATGATTCTAAGATTCTAAGAACTGGAATCAATATTTTAGAATAAACCAGGCCAAAACCTTGCCAGATTTCTTCCCCAGTACATCTTGCTGCTACTTGTAGAAGATGCCATTGAAACTAGACACTGACTAGTTGCTGCCCAAGAGATGTGATTCCTGCAGCTCACAGCCAGTACTCACACATCATTTTGGAGATGCCAACATCCAGGTGGGTGCCTCAGGGACAGATTGCAGTAATAGTTCTAATCCAGGGAACCCGTAAAGCTCTTGGGTCAAGTATCTGACTGTTTTACAGAATCACAAAATGGTAAGGGGTTGGAAGGGATCTCTGGAGATCATCCAGTCCAACCTCCTGCTACAGCAGGTTCACCTGCCACAGGTTGTTGCACAGGAATATGTCCCAGCAGGTTCTGAAAGTCTCCAGAGGCTCCCTTGGCAGGCCAGTCCAGTGCTCTGGAACTCTCAAAATTAAGAGGTTTTTCCTTAAGAGAGGTGGTTATTACTACTGTGCAAATGCCCATGCATTTTCTTTCCTTTAGAATTGAACATAACTGAAATAAGTTTACTTCTTAGTCAACTAGCACTGGAAAGCCCAGGTAATAGTCCTACTTTCATACTCAGGTATCCTACTGTAACCTTGTACTGTGGAAAACTGGAGAGTAGAGACCGATCAAGAAACCCTTCTGCACATATATTCTATGCAAGAGCACAGAAAGGCATTTGGTAGGATGGGTTGCATTTTTCAGTGATTTAAACTCCTATGGAGGAACCTTCTCCCTTGGGAAATATGCCAAATATGTTTTAATAGTTCAAAGAATTTGTGCTTCTTTACAGATCAAACGAGGCATAATGTTCCTACCCGCATTATGTGTCTCCCGGTTTTTCTTTCTGTGAAACAAAGAGAAAACAGTGGTGGGAAATAGAAGAGAAAAAAAACTCTGCACATAAGCAAATATTTCTTTCATTATTTCCATTACAGCTAACAATACTAAGCAATATTATATTCTGCTCTGTGAACAAGGACACAGTAGATGTGACACAAGGATTTGTCTTAGACATTGGTATTAAACAGTTTATAACAAAAATCAATTTGTGTTCAGACAAATCAATTTTGGTAAAACAAGGCACATATTTATAGGAGAGAGTTTAAGTTTTCATGTTTCTCTTCAGCACCTATTACACCTATTATCTAGTGTTCACTAAGGCCAAATATAAAAAAAGTAGTTCTGTTTCTGAGCAACAAGGTTGTTAAGTGTTTGAAACATTGCTTCTACAATCATTGGATCAGTGAAACAGAAGAAAAATTATTACCACACAAACTGATTTTCTCAGACATGTTGCCTTCAAATACCATATATTCTGGTATCAAACATGCCTCCTTTGTGTTAAAACCAGAATTAATACAGAATCACAGAATGCCAGGTTGGAAAGGACCTCAAGGATTATTTGGTCCAACCTTTGCAGGTAATAGTATAGCTTAAATGAGATGGTCAAACACCCTGCCAAGCTGAGTCTTAAAACTGTCCAATGCAGGAGAATCCACTTCTTCCCTTGGAAGAACACAATCAGTTGTTTCCACGTCCCAAAGCCTGGACTCTTCTGGCCCCAGGGTTATGTTTTCTGCCAAAGTCAGCCAAGCTCCAGTTGGGCAGCAACCATTTATTCTTGAGCACTGCACAGCCTAAGTTTCAAGATAACACAGCCGGGCACCCCAGCTCAAAAAGGACAAAGAACTACTGCAAAGAGTCCAGTACAGGGCCACTAACATGATGAGGAGACTGGAACATATGAAGAAAGGCTGAGGGAGCCCTGTGCCACATCCCTCATCCCTTCTAGTGGGGCCAGTCAGCTTGAACGACTAGATAGAGTAAAGCGAAGGACACGTTTTCTGGGAAAAGAAACATTCCAGAAAAAAAACAAAGCTCTTTCAAGAGATTCCTGGCCAGCAGCGCACTCCCAGTCTACAGGTTTGGCTACAATATGTAAAAAGCAGGGTAGCATCTTACGCTCTCTTTTTCCACCCTTACAATACACAGTCCAGATGTAAGGAGGAATCTGAAGTGAGAATGACAGGTACATGCAGATGACACATGTCATTAATGTTATTACTGTGGGACATGTATCCTTTACACTTGGAGTTGATACATGTTTATTTCTGGTAACTCACCAGAAGCATTGTGCATCTAGAGTAACTTAGACTACAATTACAAGACAATAATGTTACTGCAGATGGTTTGACCTGGAGACATTAACTAAGAAATAATGCCTAATGATGAACATCTTCAAGTCAAACAAATGGCAACTGAAACCTGCATATCTGTCCTACAAATACTCAAGACATGATGAATCTTCTGTCCATCAAAGAAGAAATGCATGTAAACTAGCACATTAAATAATTTCTTATTTTGCAGTATAGTTCTACTTATATAAAAAACCCCATCTGCTAGTCAGAACTGATCACATATGCTAAATATATGCACAAGAACATAAGGGTTGAAGAAATCCGGCTGCCCTTTGGTTCCCATTGCCAATACAGAATGCAAAATACTCTATTAGCAGGGAAAGAAAGGGTTGTAAAATCCATGAAGACTGAAAACATTTCTATAGAGCAAACTGACGTTCTCTCTGAGCTTTTCTTACCCTACATAGCCACCTAGCATAAGATGGGTGTTGTATTTAACTAGGAAGGGAAAGATTTGGGGGGTGGACTAGATCATCTTTGGAGGCCCCTTCCAACCCAAACCATTCTATGATTCACGTCAGGCATTAGATCAATGACAAAAGAAAAAAAACCTGGAAAACTCACAATGAGCTCCAAGTCACTTGGCTGCAAATTTGGGTCAGAGTGTTGCTGTACAACCTCCAGATGTATTACGCCCTTCATCAGAGATTTGAGATGCAAGATCCAGATCTCACTGAGTTGAGGGAGAGGTCTAAATTAGTCTACCAAAATGAGTATAGTGACCTCCCAGTACCTACCAGGACTCTGCAATAATATAGACTGCACCCCAACTGAGGTGGTGACACAGCTTTATATACACTGGAGTAGTTACTGTAATAATTAAAGAATCTCTGTTGCTTAGGTGGCCCAGGAAGGCATGCCTTCAACAAATAACTCAGCATAGATAGGGGAAGAGAGAAAGGGAGTTTTGGAATGTAGTTCCCAAACGTTTGGATCAATATTAGTCAATCCTCAACTTCTTGTTAACACCCTTATTACCAAAGTTTTAGCTAGAAATTTCACAACTGTGACATGGCCACAGACTAGAGAATTACAAAACAGCCACAGAAACTCACCGATGTTGCTTCTTAGTAGGTGTCTCATTCTCTGTCATCTCTGGCATGGTTTCAGAGAAGAAAGCCTGAAAAAAAAATTGTGTAAATAATTAGCAACTTCCACACTCTTCTGAATTCAAAGCACACAACATTTGTTACACCATTTTTTCTTTGACTACAAGAACAGGTCCATAGTACAATGTATGCAGATGCAGAACAGCAGGGTTATCTGAGCATTACAAGTGAAGCACTTTGTGAATCCCCACTGCCTGTAATGAACCCACTTCCATTTTTTCAATTACTTTAAACATAAAACCAGTTATAGTCCCAACTACTTGAAAGAAAGAAGGGAAATTAAGAGCATATGATTGTTTTTCTGAATGGGAGGAGGTGCAACTGAAGTCTCCTTGGTCAGCCCTTCCTAACTGAATATACATTCAATTCCCAGTGCTCAATAAAGCACAAATGCTAAGTAAAATTTATTAAACACAAACTCATAGTGCTATTAATGTATCACATTACAAAACTTACTGGCTATTGAATTAATTTACACTCTAAATTGGCCCACAATGACATCCTGTGTTCCCAGATATATAAAATTCAGTTGCAAATAAAGTTATGAAATAAACATAAGGGCCTAATGAATGACACCTAATTTGTCCCCAGCTTGAATGCCTGGGTAACCTGTATTTAAACATCAACAAATTATGAAAAGCACAAACAGAAGTTGAGGTTGCATCAATGTCGGTCAAACACGTCACTACTAGGGAATGAAGCATACTGCAGATGACAACAAGGGAAAAAAAGGATCTGTATTTTGATAAGGCTCAGGTCTGGTTTTAGTTTCCTGCTTTGGCTCGTTCTCTCCCCACCCAACCTGTTCATAGAATGGATTACTAAGAATCATTAAAGTTGGAAACAAAGTCTAAGATCATCAAGTCCAACCATCAACCCAACACCACCAAGCCCATTAAATCCATGTCCTGAAGTGCCACGTCCACCCAGCTTTTGAACACCTGCAGGGACAGTGACTCCACCACCTCCCCCAGCAGCCTGTTTCAATGCCTGATAACTCTTTCAGTAAAGAAACTTTTCCTAATATCTAATCTCAACCTCCCATGGTCCAACCTCAGGCCATTTCTTCTTATACTGTCACTTTTTACTAGGGAGAAGAGACCGACCCCAGTGTGGCTCCAGCCTATTAGGGAGTTGTAGAGAGAAGGTCTTCCCGTCCGCCTCCCTTGCTCCAGACCAAACAACCCCAGTTTCATCAGCTGCTTCTCAGACTATCTGTTCACTTTCTATTTCTCAACAGTTTGTTTTTTTTTTTTTCTCCATTCTCACTGACTGTGCTCTGCATAAGTGATGAAAAATCCAGTCAGCCTTAATTATCTATTACTGTGGGAGAAAGCAGTGGTGCAGTTTCAGCACTTTCATTCACTTTCTCAGAAATTGTCTTGTGTTACGTCATTTTAAAAACAGATTTCTTCTCCTTTAAATCCATTTAGCTTAATTCACTAACAATTTTTATTTTTATGTGCAGTAAGCACCCTGGTAACTCAGGTCCTCCCAACGTAGTGAAATCCACAACTCTGAAAGCCAGTTTCCCATCCAAACATCTATAACTTATCCTTCCTGTGTGTAGCTGGCATGGTCAGTAGCATTTGCGGCTGGCAACCAGAGAGATGTTCAAACACACTGAGAGTCTGAGGTCCGCATATCATGTTTCATGTGTCAAAGCAACCCATCGGAATTCATATCCATTAAGGCTACTAGCAAAGAAAAGTAAGCCAATAATGCTATGCCCTCATCATTAGCACAATACCCTGTATATCAGGTAAAAGAGCTATTCAAGGGGGCAAAAGGTAACTTAACTTAGCGTATTCAGTCCTGTTTCTGTGGGTGGGGTAAGGATACGAGCACAGAGTACATGGACACAGTTATGGTACAGTAAAGCTCACAAATACTATGTTTAGAAAAAAGGAAGATGCTGGATTGAATCATGTGGCAGTCACCTGACAGTACCCCATTTCTCTCCTTTTCTGCACCATATGTAGAATCGTACAGTTGTTAAGCTTGGAAAAAAACTTTAAGATCATCAGGTCCAAATGTCAGCTAAACACTGCCATGGGCATTATTAGATCACTCCTCGAAATGCCATGTCTACATGTTTTTGAACACCTCCAGGGATGGTGACTTCACCACAACCCTGGGTAGCTTGTTCCAATGCCTGACCACCCCTTCAGTAAAGTAATCTTTCTCAATATCTAGTTTAAACCTCACCTATTCATCAAGCAACCATGTATCTTTAATCTTGCAAATGTATACAACTTCAGAACAAAAGCATTATTTCTGTATTACGGTGTATTTAATAATGAATTAAAATGTGGATTTAGAAGAGCATTTACCATGCAAGGCTACAGATAAAGAACGACTGTGTAAAGGGTATAAAAAAGCACCCACCCACAAATACCCTCCCCCAGAAAAGACACAGCAACTCTGACTTCACTTGCTTCTCCCTGCATATAGTCCAGACCACATCCACAACCCTCATTTTCCCCTTGTCCCAAGTCAAAGCCGACACTTCTCCCTCCTGACACAGGCTCTCCCTACTCCTATATTCAAGCTTCTTCTTCTGCCCAGGGTCTGTCCCCTCTAAGCTGCAAAATTCTTATTACTGATAGCAGCATCCCCATCTTCCAAGGTCATCATCTACAGAGTTTTCCAATTGCCTTATTTCTTCCTCCTCAGCAGACACCTTGGATGATTCAGCAATACGCTGTACACAGCATTTGGGAAGACCAGCAAGGCCTTAGTGGAGGTTTGTGCTGAAATTTATTACTACGGTTTGTAATAATTTTTTGATCCTCAGAAAATGGGATTTTTTTTTTATTATTATAACCTCTCAGACTCATTTATTTCTTCCTTTTCTGCCCATATTTCAAAAATTACGTCACTGAGCTTCTTCCAAGTGACACTGTTCCATGCATATTTCAAGCCAGACTCCACTACATTGTGTATATGAGCCTCATAAACTATCAAGCAATTTTAGGTTGATATTTAATATGTTTCAGTTCCACTGGGATCTACAGCCCATTTTGTAAGGAAGACAGGGCATAGAAATGCAACAAATATTATTCCAACTTGGCTTTACTGTGGAGTCTTTTTAGGTCACAAGTTTGTAACACAACTCAGTCAGTGTTTCTCTCTTTCAAAGTAGTTTTGTTGGCACAATAACAAAAAAACAAGGCTGTACCAGTTAATTAATAGTCAGTTCATTTCAGTTTCTGATTTTCTACCTGAAAAGAGGTGGTTACATGTATTAAACAGCCCTTGTATACAGTGCTGAGGTCAGGTCTCCATCACTAAACTGCACCACAAGAAATACAGTGAACTTCGTTTTTTTTCTCCCCTATTCTTATTTTGTAAGAGCAAAACCCTTTGTTTTATTTGATACACCTCAAAAGAAAGCTGTCACACCAGGGGGGTGGTATTCTCAAGAGCTGCTGAATATGTGGACTCTCAAATTAAAAAAACCAAAACAAAACACCAAACCAACCAACAAACAAAACCACAACAAAACACCAACCAAAAAAACCCAACCCCAAACCAACATATAAACAAACACTGCCTGTGTGGAGACTTCCATGGGCTGATAAATAATGTTTTACTGCCTCCATTTCTTCCTCACAGCTGTTGTTATCACCAGAGCTATGACAATGGGCTTCTCTTGACTTATTCCACCTCAAGTGATTGTTCTTCACTGAGAAGTCCCTTCACTGAATCTCTAAAGCAGAAGACAGGAGGCAACTCATGAAATACACTCACTTCACTTAGCTGAAAGCCTTCTGCAGAGAGAATATAGGAAATTCCAAATTCATTAGCCACATGAAGGAGAAGCAATTCAACATTTGTATTTATTTAGTATAACATTCCCTCAAGTTTGATGTAGTTTATAGCTCTCCTAATGTCAACCTGAAATATTGATCTTGATTTAAATGCAATGTTATCCACATAAAAGATATTTTGTGTTCTGGAGATAAAAGTTTAACATAATTTCATCTCCTCTGTAGTTCAGAAAAAAAAGCAGGGTAAGAAACTCAAATTGTCAGGTTTTTTTGGGCAATTTTGTTTATGAAACCTTTTCCTCAAAATATATGCACTCAGCAGATTCAGCTTTTTAATAAAAAAGCCACATTATTTTATTTGACATTAACTTTTCACTCTTCATTCAGGAAACATTTCCAATCTTGATATTTATTTTATAAGAAACTAATTCTGCCAATCTTCTGTCTTTGGCAGTACAAACCAATCTTCTTCAAGTTAATAAGGCTACTCCATTTCTCTGTACGAGGTAGAAAGAACTTTTTTAATATGCAACTACACATATTCTACAAGACTACCAGCAGTCCCAATCTTTTTTCCTCTTAAAATACTTCATCGAGCCTATACTGTTACACTGCTTCAATCTCACAGCTCATACTAGCTTTGCACACCTCAAGTACGTAATTACACATGATTTACAGCTAAGATCAGTTCCAAGGATAATAACTACTCAAATGCTAATATTTTTTTTTTCCTGCAAGACACTGTCCTCTTCACTCATGTCAGTGATGACTGCTGGACCTCTTTTCCCATCTTCCATGAATGTTTTACAGCACTAGCTTCAACCAGGGACATTATCCAAGCCTTCAATCACAAGTAAGGTGCCCTTGAGACAAACAGACAGAATTTGCTGCCTTTTCTTTATTCCCCCTTGAAATACTTCTAATTTTGAATTTGCCTAACAAAATGACTGCAGGAAATGGAACTAAAAAGCTTATCTTTGTGACTGTTATCTATATGTATCAACTACTTTCTTTTGCTTACAAGAATAAGCTGTGAAAACTACTGCAAATAGAAAGAGGCTGTTTTTCCTGGTGTGGGTAAAAGCCCTTTGATATATTTCAGTTTGCTTTCTGAAGAAAGCAAAGGTTTCTTGATGCTTGTGGTGGTTTAAGGCTAATTGGAATATTATAATGAGAGAAATTAGATCATTGGTTGGAAAAAGAAAATAATGATGAAGTCTATATCGTTCATTGGTTTGCTGAGAGGGGTAAAAAGCCAAAACATAAAGAAGTTGTCCCATTCTGTTCTGTGATGCTGCTCCTATTCACTTCCTCTTCACTCTGCACTAATCTCTCCACTAACAAATAACAACATAAGCTTTGCTGGTTGATTTTGTTTGCCTGTCTGGGAAAGTAGAGGGAGAAAGGAGGGTAGAGAGAATAGCTTTGGACCTCTTCTGGGCAGTCGTCTTTGTCCAAGAGGAGGTTTGGATTTCTGTATTATTTCTAATTTGTACATAGTTGTATATATGCTTGTAAATATTACTTTGCTGTAAATACAGCTTCATCTTACTTCCAAGCTCTCTGAGCTACACTAGTATATTTCAATGCGGGGGGGGAGGGGGAAGGGAAGTTCCTAACCCATCTCACTGCTGTACCATGTCTGTTCATCCACCCACCCAAAACCACTCCTGGGGCCACTGACCCACCTAAATGAAACCTTTCAAAGCTATGGAGTTCTAAGGTGCTAACAAAAACCTGAGGCTGAACAGAAAAGGAGCAAGATCAGTGCTGACACTGCCAGTAAGTAACTGGGTACCTCTTGGGTCTGCTACCACTTCTGTAGCACTACGTACTGACTGACCAGCTGGCATCAGACTGGTCACAAGATGCACCATCTTTTGCTGAGGAAGATGTACAAGGGATTAGAGGGCAAGAGAGAGCTATCCTGACTTTTCACAGAATACACATTCCCAAGGGAAAACAGCTGGTGGTTTCCTAGGGCAACCAGACTGCTCCCCAGAGCTTCCGCAAAGCTAGGAAAACCAATGGCAATAAGCTAGAACTTGTTATACAACCCATTTTTTAAGGTGCATGCAAATAACAGATGGAAAAAAATGTCACTGCTTTTGGAATTATTTTCTTTATCTCTTTTGTTTGCACTATCTAAGTTCAAACACAATTACATTGATAGTTTTCCTCCTCAGGACTAAAAGCAACTATGTTTCACTAAGGCTATTATATAAAACAATGCAAGAGAACTGAAAAGATTTTTTTTTTTTTTTTAATACAAGCATTGGGGGAAGAAGCAGGTTTTCTCACAAGTGATATTCCCTTGTACCTAGTTTAATTTTTGTTTTCATTTATAATTTTTGTCATGCTGAAGACATAATTGCTCACAACCATTTACTAACATGTGGTTTCAGGACCGCATAGTTGTTGAGTGATCCTGAGAGGTCTGCTTAAGAAACTTCATTAAAAAAGGAAACTTCCTTACTATAACCTAAAAGTCCACCTCTCATGCCTATACTTCTTACTCTAACATTACTATGCCTCAAGTTTTCCTAAGCTAGCAGAGTTTATAAACCTTAGAGAAGGGGCAGGGAGAGAGACAGAGTAATCACAACTACTGAACCAAACCTCTTACTTGCTGATGACATTCTGAAAGCTGTTTTCAGAGAGGTATCTTTGGACATTTTATATTCAGATGTGAGCTTCTGCTACCCTCGCACATTGTATGGATGAACTTCCTATTACAGACTGAAGTGGTACACAGTGCTAATAAACAGAGATGCCTATAGGCAAACTATCTCCTGTGGTCTGGATGAATTGTTATATGGAAGTAGAGAGCTATAATTACAAGATCAAGCGCACAAACTACAATTACAAAGACCAGATCTGTTACCCTGAAGAATATCTTCAGCTGCTTCAGATCAAAATAAGGGGAATGTCACTCTTTTCTTTAGGAAATCAGAAAGCAATGACCAGGGAAATCTCCTGCTCCGCAGCGTTCTTAATGCATTTTGTTAAGATTCACCATGCAGATTTCATGAAGGAAGTGAGAACATCTGAGGAAAATCTCTTACATTGCAAGATAATGTTAATCTTCCTGGTTTTCAACACCTGGTGATCTACAGTACACTTCAAAACAGAGAATTATTTTTAAATAGAAGAGATATCTAATTGTGCTACACTTGGCAATGGAGTCGAAAAACCTGTTCCGATGGTGAAAGCCAAGTGAATACGAAGTGGATTGCAGACAACTTCTTCCGTAACAGGTAATAATCTCTGTGTGGGTTAGATTATCTGCATTAGATGACAAAGACATGGCTGAAGATGAATGCATGCACGCTCTGGTGCAAGCACATCTGTGTTGAGCCAAACTTTACTTGCAGCATGTTGCCTAAAGAACAAATGATTTATTTTTCCTGAAAAAAGCCTTAACATATAAGTCATTATAGTCTTTAAATACTGGGACCAAGATGGTTATTTATAACTGAGGAAGGCAGCCACATATGAAAGCTGTATTTGAAACACCAAAGACCAACTGGACAAGGTGCAAGCTCAGAGCAAACTTCCATTCCTGGAAACCTGAGTTCCTTAAATCCACCACTTCAGAAACTACTTATTTAGCTTAGGAGAAGTACAGTATATGAGCTATCCAGGGATAAATAAGTAGTTCTGAAAGCACTACAAAAAGGAAGTGAGACTACCGTAGAAACTTAGCACTGACACCGGAGCAGAAACTGAAACCAGATTTCCATGTCATTATTTGGCAGAGGTCTGAGAGGAATGGGTAAAGGGAAAGGACATACTGTACCATAATCCTGCAGGTTACTTCATTAGAAAATCATTCCATAAAACTAAAATGTCTTGCCTCCATCTGTTTTTTCCTATCACTGTCTGAAATCACCTCCCTATTGCCATTTCAAACTGAAAAGGGAGATGCCAATTGTGTCCCTTAGCAAAGGACAGCTCAGTTATTTTTTTCAAGCTAAGAAAGACAAGGCTTTCCCATCCCTGCCCAGAATAAAACAGAAAAAACATAGGCAAAATGAGTAAGACTGATTGTGATGTCTCTTGAGACAATTTACTGCTAGGTCACTCTATAACTTGCCAAAATCTTATTCCAGAAGTCGTGCTTTCACTACCACCAGCTGCAATGAGCTTTAAAAAAACAAATATACACACACACACACTGCTCACGACTCCAACAAACCCCCCACAATAAGTGGGGTATAAGCAAGCATGAAACGTGACCTCAACAGGCACCACTGCTTCATATAAAGGCAATACTTAATAATAAAAATCATCAGCTACTGAGAGACTGAGCATCATTTTTGGTCATATTTAAACAAAAGCATACCCAAGAAGCCCTCAGCTCTCCTCTACACCAATTTAAATGAATACAGACATCAGCCAAGTACCCAAAAGCTGCCTCCGACAGAAGTTTTGAACTTGAGCCATGGAGACCACGGCAGAAGAAAAGGTGTACAAGTGTTCTAGGCATCATTGGTTAGAGGCTCAAAGGCAGAGTTGCAGCCTCCAACTACTATCTGAGAGCAAGAAATGTGCAGGTCAGAAGTACAGAGCATATGCACTCTGAGTGAGCACAGGCGAATACAATGACAATTAGAAATTACAATTTTTTAATAGTTTGGATATAAATGGTAACTAAAGACAGTGACAACAGACCTATAGCAAGATGAGACTACAGCACTACAAACTTTTTTACTTTCCTGACTTTCATGCATTCTTCTGAGAGCTTCCTAGGTTCTGAAGAAACCTAGGAATCTTCCTAGATTCAGAAAATCACAGAATGGTTGAGGTTGAAGGTTATCTGGTCCAACTTCATCCTGCTCAGGCCAAACCACCTAAACCCAGCTGCTTAAGATCAAGCCAAGGATGGAGACTCCACAACCTTTCTGCACAACGTGCTCCAGTGCTTGGTCATCTCATAGTAAGAAAAGTGTTTCCTGGTGTTCTGATAGATCCTTCTGGCATTCCACTTTCTGTCTCTGATCCTGTCACTAAACAGAAATTAAAAGAGCCTGGCTCTGTTCTCTTTGCACCTCCTTTCATGTATTTATACACATTAATGAGACCCTCTGAGCCTTCTATACTTCAGGCTAAACAGCCTCAGCTCCCTCAGCCTAAGATGACCAATGCTCCAATACCTTAATCATTTTTGTGTCCTTTTGTGGACTCATTCACAGAATCACAGAATACATCTGGTTGGAAGAGACCTCAAAGATCATCCAGTCAAATTCTCAACCCAGCACTGAAAGGTCAACACTAAGTCATGTCCCTAAGTCCCTACACATTGCTTAAACACCTCCAGGGACAATGACTCCACCACTGCCCTGGTGGAGTCAATTCCAATGTGAGTCTCTCCAGTGCATTCATCTCTCTCTTGTACAGAGCAGCCCAGAACCAGATGCAGGACTTCACCAATGCTGAGTACAATGGAAGGATCCCCTCTCTTAACCTACTGGCAATACTTTCTCTTAGGTAGCTGAGAATACCATTCATGACCTTTGCCACAAGGGCACATTGATGGTTTGCATTCACCTCCGCATTCACTAGGACAACCTGCTTGTTTTCTGCAAAGCTGCTTTTCAGAAGGCTGGCTTCAGCATACATTGGTGCATGAGGTTGTTCCTCCACAGATGGAGAACTTCACATTTACCATTGTAGAACTGCATGAGGTTCCTTTAGTCTATTTCTTCAGCATGCTGAGGTCCCTCTGGATGACAGCATGGCCCTCTGGCAAAGAATCATAGAATTATTTTGGTTGGAAGAGTCCTTTAAGATCATCAAGTCCAACCATTAACCAAACACTGCCAGATAACTACTAAACCGTGTCTCTCAGTACAACATCTACAGGACTTTTAAATATTTCCAGGGAGGATGACTCCACTGCTTCCCTGGGGAGCCTCTCCCAGGGCTTGACAACCCTTTATGTGGGTAAATGTTTCCTAATATCCAGTCTAAACCTCTCCTGGTACAACTCGAAGCCATTTCCTCTTGTCCTGTCACTTGTTACTTGGGAGAAGAGACTGACACTCATCTTTCCAGCCTCCTTTCAGGGAGTTGTAGAGGGCGAGATGGTCTTCCCACAACCGTCTTTTCTCCAGTCTAAACAACCCCATTTCCCTCAGACACTCCTAAGATCGGTGCTCTAGACTCTTCACTAGCTTTGCTGCCCCTCTTTGGACCTGCTCCAGCGACTCAATGTCCTTCTTGCAGTGGAGGGCCCCAAAACTGACCCAGTATTCAAGGTAGGACATGGCACTGCCAGGTACACTGATATTCCAAGTGGTGTATCAATCACTCCTCCCAGTTTGAAATCATCAAGAAACTTGCTGATGGCCCACTCTGTACCATCATTGAGATAATTAATGATGAGATTAAACAGGACTGGATGCAGACTTGACCCTTACAGTACACTGCTAGCTATTGCCTCAAACTAGACTAGATTTTGTGCCACTCATCACCATCCTCTGGGCAAAGCCATTCAGGCTGGTTTCAACCTAACTCTCCTCATGTCAAGGTCTAAGCTACAGAGTTCTGAAAGGCAACTAACACTTGAAACCCAATGCACTGCAAAATGGAACTTTTTTGCTTGTATTGAACATTTTACCAGAATCTTGAGTGCTGACTCTGTATTTCATACACTGCAACTTATTCTAAGTAGCTACCTAACTTTTCATAACAAATCATTCTTGTAACAATAACATGATGGTTAAGGTAAGATGGTTACCCTTCCCTGTTGTCCTACCTGTTCCAAAATGACACTGAGAGATGTAGCCTCTCCTCCCACTTCACTGGCACTCACGTAGGAAGCCAGATAAGAATGTTACTTCAACTTAGTTTACTCTGCACAAGGACTGCAGTGATACCCTCCAATCCCAAAGAAGTATACTGAAATTGCTTATGCTGGCACAGGAGCACTTCTCATAGTGGCACCACAAGCTCCATGTTACTGGAACTGTGACCCAAGATGATGCCAAAACCAGTTAAATTACACAGGAAGCTTCAGAGTTTATAATAAGTGAGAGACTTCTGTAGAAGAATCAAGCATTTACACTAGACACATAATATTTACAGAGCATCTCTGAATAGTATGGATCTCCCAGTAATAAAAATGAAATGCTGTTCCTTCTCTTGTCAGTTCGGAGCTACTTTGTGTTGGGCTAGAACCATTTTATTACTGCAGTCGATGAGGAAGAAGAGCTGTGGTGTGAAGAAAACCCATCCAAGATTTGTCTTCGGTTTCTAGTTAACGACTTCACTGATGCAGAGTCCAACTTCAAACGTTAAAAAACTGCCATGAATAAAGCGTCTCTTAAGCCAACTTCAGTTACACACAGAAACACGGAACGGTAGGGGTTGATGGGGACCTCTGAAGATCATCTAGTCCAACCCTCCTCTAGATCATCTAGAATGAACACATCCAGGCAGGTTAGGAATGTCTCCAGAGACAAAGACTCCACAGCCTCTCTGAGCAGCCTGGTCCAGGGCTGTCACCCTCAAAACAAAGAGGAAACAAAACTTTTTGAAGTTAAGCTTCCTGTAAGACCTTTGTGGTGCTTTAAAGAGCATCAACAGCCTAAAGAGCAAAGTTTCCAGCAATCTTCTCATGGCACTGCCCACCACAGCAATGACTTTCAGATCACAATATCAGAGGAACCTACATTTAGGCCTAAAAGTTAATAGATCTATACTCAGGTAATTCCAGCTTCAGTAGAGATGGACCATGGAGAACTTACTTTGATATCAGATTACCGGCATGATTGAGATGTGCATTTAGATGGCATCGATCTCAGTTCATCTCAGTCAATTAACCTGACAGTAGTTCATAGACAGGTACTTGTTAGCAGGAAGCATGAAACACTCCACAGTTTGCTACCTTCTTATCTAAATCACATTGGCACACAGTGTGGCTGATGTAAAAGATGTCATGGTTGCAAAAGTCATTCACCTTAGAAGACTAATGCCATAGCTTTTCATACAGGAAACAAACCAAGTTTATACACAATTTGTCAATCCTGTGTATACAGCACAACCATTTCTGTGCTCATGACAACAGTGCTACACTTGTGAGGTCAAACCAAAGTACACTTTCGACACATGATATGCATATATAAAGCTGGAATTGTATTTTAACTGGTAAGTTAAGTCAGTGTTACATAAACTGGGCACTGCCCAATGTTTCTTAATTGGGGACTTGGTGACCTTTACATGTTTTACTGTAACCTGAAACAAAGGAAGCCCTAATGCTCAACCATGCAACCCAAAACATTTTCACTCAACTTCCCAAAGAACACACAAAGTCAGGTTAGGATTGATAACCTTCAGAACAGGAAAATGTACTCCTGAGGGACTTAACTTTAAAAAAGGGAGTTGCAAATATGACATAGATGAAGAATGTTAGCACAGGAATTAAGTTTTAAAGTGATGGGCAACAGAATCCTAAATAATTTTGGTTGGAAAAGACCTCCAAGATCATCAAGTCCAACCATGATCTAACTCTACCAAGTCTGCTCTTAAACCATGTCCCTCAGCACCCCATCTCTGTGTATCTGAAAGACCCCCAGAGATGGGGATTCAACCATCTCCTTGGGGAACCTGTTCCAGTCAAGAAGTTTTTTCTAACACCCAATCTGAGTCTCCCTTGGAGAAATCTGAGGCCATCCTGTTGTTCCACCACCTGTTATTGGGGACAACAGACCCCCAACTCACTACCACCTCCTTTCAGGTAGCTATAGAGTGTAAGAAGGTCTCCTCTCAGCCTTCACAACCCACAACCCTAGTTCTCTCAGCTGCTCCTCACAAGACCTGTTCTCCAGACCCTTCATCAGCTCCATTGCCTTTCTCTGGACCTGTTCCAACACCTTGATGTCTTTCTTTTAGTGAGGACCCCAAAACTGAATGCAGAACTCAAGGTGTGGCCTCATCAGTGCTGAGACAATCCCTTCCCTGGTCCTGCTGGTCACACTATTCCTGATAGGGGCTGGAATGCTGTTGTCTTTCTTGGTCACCTGGGCACACACTGGCTTGTGTTCAGCTGGCTGTCAATCAACACCCCCAGGTCTTTCTTTGCTGGGCAGCCTTCCTGACACTCTGCCCCAAGCCAGGAACATTCATGGGGTTGGTGTAATTGAAGTGCAGGACCCAGCCTTTGGCCTTATGGAATCTCTTACCACTGGCCTTAGCCCATCGATCCAGACCATCTGGGTCCCTCTGTAGAGCCTTTCTACCCTCAAGCAGATCAACACTCACTCGTACCTTAGTGTCATCTGCAAACATGCTACTCTCAATCCTCTCATCCAGATCATTGATGAAGATATCAAAGAGAACTGGTTCCAGTTCTGAGTCTTGGGGAATACCACTTGTGACTGGATTTAACAGTGAGGCATCCACCCATCCAAGCCATGTGCAGCCAGTTCTCCAGGAGGATGCCGTGGGACACAATGCCAAATGCATTATGTATCCTTATGTATTGATTTCTTCCTTCTACCCTGCACAATATCCAACTGCAGTCCATACACTGTATCAATTCACACCTGAGCTGGGTATAGTTGGTTACAATGTCACCATGCACTCTGCAAATTAGAAGCGTGCTTGAATATTTGGAATGTACTTTTTCAATACCTCTTTGTTGCCCAATTTGTTATACTTCAGTATCTGGAAGTTAAAAATCTTATGATTTCAGTACAAGCAAGGGGAGATAGGGAGGAGGCAGGGACCACTACCACCAAAACAACCCTCATGAAAGTAGCTCTTTGATTTCTCCCTTTAAAGAACCCAGAAGTATCCTCTACATTTACCCATGCAGAGACAAGGTGAAAAACAGCTGGAGTAGTCTGACCAGTAGTGTTGGCAGAACACCTTCACTCAAGTTTTGTCCTTTTGTTAGTAAAATGTCTTTGAAATTTCAGACCATAACTCAACTTCAGCTACAAACACAGGGCCTGTGACACACACAGCACACATGTGCCAGGCACACATCACAGATCCACCTGAGTGACAGTCATTTCAGCCTGTTCCTGGTCAGCTCCTGGGAACACTACTTGGAAAACCAAGCAACTGCATACTAATTATCTCTTTGCAGCTGTCAGAATCTTTCAGGATCCACCAGCATTTTTCACTTTCATCATTTTTCATTTTCCATTAAAATCTTCCCATGTATCCATAACCTGAGGGAATAAGTAAGTCTCATGGGGAATATATAACATCCAAATACTTCAAACTTTGCAGTGTTCTCATGCAGCTTCATGCAGCTTCATACAGCTTCTAATTTTTCTTATGTTAAAGTTGGGTTCACACCACTAGCATTTTCAGCCTTTCTTCCTGTTTATTGAGAAACATATTTTCAGTTGTCAAATCTATGTCATCCCAAAATGTGCCTATGAATTACTTTTATGGCATTCATTGAAAGTCAAAATAATATCCTTATGATAAATTTAAAAAATAAATAATAAAAAAAATAAATAAAATAATATCCTTATGATAATAAACATTTCTCCACAGGAAGTGTCTTCCTATTAGTCTCTTTACTGCATGCAATTCCCAAGTGACAAACAGTATTCTGCAGCATTTTAAAGTAGTATGTGATGAAATTACACAAATATGATTGTTCCAGTGCATTATATATGAAAGAGCAAAGTTAAAATCATGCTCCCAACCCAAACTATTCCATTATCTGACTTCTGAATGCTGAACTGTGCAATCATTAACTTATCTTTACTAAAAATACTTTATAGTGATATATCTAGGTGTAGCCCAATAGAAGGTCAAACCATTATGTGAAAGTAAAAATAAAGATGTGTGATTTTCTACGTACTTATGGTCAGTGAATCAACACACCACTATTCATTTCTTCTTCATCTTACTTCCACTTTTTCCCTACAAACTTCCCTGAATAAACACCACTGTGTGCTACAGCTGTATTCATCCACGTGTATGCTGATGGATTCAGCTGATCCGTGACATCTGCAACAAGGAGATGGATTCAAGGTGTCTTGTCCTTAGTGTGAGCAATAATTGTGATCTTCTACATTTGTCAGATGTTGATTTTCATGAAACCAAAGACTCTAATCACTGTAAGAGCTCAGAGCTACAGCAGCTGGCAAGCTTGATTGAAATTGCTTAGAGAGAAGAAACAGAGCACATCCATAAGCCTCCTTTCTTTAGGAAACCAAATTGAAAACACATCTAACAGGAAAAGGCAGTTTACAGGGATAAGATTGGAACTGAAAAAGCTGCACTTTTACACTGCACTCTAAAGTGGACTAGCTTCCAGACTGAGGTGTCACACAAGTGCGTGCAGAAGTGACACAGAGCACATTCTCTATGCCAGAATAGGCTGGTAAGATGTTAAAGCTGCGAAAGAGTGCCCATATTTTGCCCTCTCCAAAGCAACTTTCTCAACAGCCACTCACAGCCAATTATCTCAGATCATCAAGATTTCACTCTCCAAACCCCAGGCGCCTTCATCCTTACGCTTTCCCCGATTATATGTACCAGCACTTCAAGACCTTACCAGCGCAGGTCAAGGAGATTCCAACCCTCACAACCGAAGCAACAAAAGTTCTCCAGAGCAGACGCTCGGTCATCCTCCCTGTGGCGGTGCATGCAGGATACCCACGGGGCAGGCACCAGCCGCACCACAAAGGGCCGCCCGTCCCCTTGGGGGGCTGCAGCGGCCCGGCCTATTCCGGCTCCACGGTCCACGTCCCAAGCAGGACGACCCAAGGCTCATAGAGAGGCCGGGCCAGGCACACCTGGACATACTGAGCGGCGCGGGCAGACAAAGGGGCGCCGACCGCCCCCCACAGCGATGCCAGCACGGACAGCCTAAGGGAAGAAGGAAGAGTAGCGGCCCCCGGCCCAGTCTAGCGCCCCACTCTCCCCTCACGGCTCCTGAACCAGCGCGGCGAGGAGGCCGAAGGCAGCTCCCGGGGGTCTGAGGCGGGGATGTTAGGGCCCGCGACTCCGTCGTCGCTACAGCGACAGGACCGAAGCCTCGAGTGCGCCTTTTGCCACTCGGCTTCTCATAGCAACGGTAGCTATAGCAGAGAGAAGGGAGGGCTGGGCCGCGACCACCGCCAGCCTCGGCCCGCGTCCCCTCAACCCCGGCACCAGCTGCCGCGCCACGGCCGCTCCCGGGCCCGCCCCTCCTCCTCCTCCTCTTCCTCCCTCCCGCTCACCAGACTCCGCTCCGAGCGCAGGCAGCGGGCTCACCCCCGCGGCAGCGCCCGGCACTCACAGGGGGGCTGGGCGGGCTGAACGGCGGCAGCCCCACGGCGGGGACCATCCTCCGAGCGGACACCCAGTGTCAGCGCTCCACAGCTACCTCCGCTTCCATTCCCGCCCCCCCTTCCCCGGCCTCCCGCGCAGCCCACCCTGCTGCTCGCACGCACGGCTCGGGCTAGCCAATCCCACCGCAAGGGTGGCTCCCTCCAGGCCAATCAAGAAGGCCAGGATGAGGGGAGAGGGCGTTGCTTGCAGCAACGGGATGGGGCGGAGCAGGCGCGGACCAATCGCTAGCACAAACATTGGCGGGGCGGCCCAATCAAAAAGCGGAGATTGAGACTGGCGTGCGAGCCCTCAATAAGTTAAGGTGGCCGAAAGAGGAAGTGCGCGTGAGTAGCACCTCAACCGACCAATGAGAGGGAAGAGCCGAAAAGCGAGAGGCGGGAAGAAGCTCTTAATGAGGAAGCCACCGCGTTAGCTGTAGCTGCCTTTTCCCTGTCCGCTGACAAACCGCCCGCTCCACCCGTCACCGGCCGCTGGGCCCGGCCCGGCTGTCCTCGTTTATTCCTTCCCCGGCGACGGCAATCCGCCCTGCCGGAGGCTGTCCGAAGCACCGCCTCTGCCCGCCAGGGGTGGGGCCTTAAAAGGGCCCGGCTGCGGGGCCGAGGCAGCTCCGAGGGGCTTAACCTCAGTGGCAGGAGAGTACGCAGGAGCATTCAGGGCTAATAGGTAAGAAACAAAAACCAAAACCAAGCCTGTATATAATGACTTAAAATTCAGGGGAAAATTTATTTCTTCCAGAAGAGCAGCATGAGAGAGCAGTTGAGAAAACTTAAGTAAGGGGCTGTTGGTAAAGGCTGAACATTGAATGCAGGTACTCAGGTGTTGAAAATCATTCACAGAAAGCCGGTATCTTATTAATAACAAGGAGCTAAAATATTTATTTTAGGTATTATTAACTCTTATGTATTGAAATACTGCCCCCCTTTCCCTGCAATCGAGGGTCAAGAAAAAGGAGTCAAGATTTAAGAAAACCAACCGAAGAAAAAAAAACAAACAAACCCACCCACAAAACACTCAACACCAAAACAAAACCCACCCCACAAAGCAGCTAGCTAAACATTGTCTAGATCCTAAATAGGAGCCAGCTGTTGATTAGGGGCCTGCCCTAGTCCTGTGGCTGTTACTGATGCATTAACAGAATGAGTTGTTTTCAACAGAAGCTTTATAACAGACTTCTTGTTTAGGTTCCAGGGAGTAAGACCCTTCATTCATCTTCCTCATGGAGTAACACTGTTAAGCTCTGATTTATTTCTTCAGCTAAATTAGGGACTCAATTGTTAAAATTTTCCCAATACCTGAGTTTCATTTCATTCTAACACCTCTCTAATTCAGCTGCTACTCCTAATAAGGTCAGTTCCCCTTTGCAAGCTCAGTAGTTCCTTCGACATCCATTCTATGACAGCTGCCTTCTGGAACTTCTCAAATGTGTTTTAAATGTACTTGCATCTCTGCACTCCTGGAGGTGATGCTGGACTTCCAAAGCTTTTTCTCTCCACAAGAAAGTCAAAGCTGTGATGTTCAGGCTTTAAAAGGAAAACATAGGTACTCCCCCCCCCGCCGATAGCACCTTGAATCAATGCACTTTATTAAAATACAATTCAGAGCAAAGTTTTAGAAACACTGTAAGAGAACCTTTCTGCTGCTGAAATGAGTCACAGTGGCAGTTGAACACAACACCCTCCCTCCCCCCACAATTAATTTTGTATAGCTGCTGCTTCCAAGATAATCTTGCAGCTGACATTAAGTGGAAGACCCCTTTGCCAGCTGTGAAGAAATCTAAGGCTCTGGCTGTTCTGAAGTTACTGCACATAGCAACTTAATAGTGTAAAGTATAAATGTAAATGCACTTTTCTTTAGCTCTCATGCGTTTTCATTCTGACACCAGACAACCAAACTGGAAGACAAACCTGTCCTCTGTCAACTTATTCAAATATGAACAAAGTTTTGCTATTTTTTTCTCTCCTTTTAAAGGATACTGTATATTTTCAGTGCAGTTTTTCCACTAAGGCACCCCCTGTCCAAAGCAGCAAAGCTAAAATTTACCTTCTGCCAACCTACTGTGCTCTGGCATGTCTGAAGTCACAAATTTTCAGATTACTAGTATAGTGTTAGATATCTGAAGTATAGTAACAAAAATTCACTGGTGAAATAATATGTAAAATTCTGGAGTAGCTTGTTTATGGTATCGAATACAGACTAACAATTACACCAGTCCATAAATTCATAGACTAAAGGTCCCTTCCAACCTAAACAAAAAGATAATCTAGTTCCAACCCCGCACCAGGCAGGGACATCATCTACTAGACAAGGCTGCTCAAGGCCTCATTCAACCTGCCCTTGAACACCCCCAGGAAAGGGGCATCCACAACCTCCCTAAGCAACCTGTTCCAGTGTTTCACCACCCTCACTACAAAGAATTTGGTTCTAAGATCCAGTCTAAGCCTACCCTCGGGAAGCTTCGATCCATTCTCTCTTGTTCTATCACTACAAGCCCTTGTAAAAAGTCTCTTCACAGCTTTCTTGTAGGCCCCCCTTCTGGTGCTGGAAGACTGCTCCAAGGTCTCCCCAGAGCTACCTTTCCTCCAGGCTGAACAGCCTCAGATCTCTCAGCCTGTCCCCATAGGAAAGGTTCTCCATTGCTCTGATTACATGGCAAGACTGCTTTAAAAAAACCCAACCAAGGTGGTTTTGCACAAATATTTAGAAGAGTTTTACACTGACTAGCTGAGATGATCTGCTAGTGCGACAGTTGACAAGAAAGAGCTTCTGCAGCATCATTTTAGATAGTCTTAACAACTCGAGTGCTTTTTTTTGAATGAAGGTATTAATCTGCTTAGCTGCAGCACAGGTTTGGATTCAATTGTTAACAACAGCAGCCTAAGTCTGTGTACAGCAGCTGATAGAACAGTGATCAGAAGACTGGTCAGTGCAGCTTTCACCATGCGCAGGAGTATCTCGGCCACACACACAGTGGAGAGCTTGAGGTGCTGCTGCCACAGCCTTCAGGCAAAAGGGTAATAGAACTAAATGCTTTTATAGCACTGGGGAAGGGGCAGAGAGGGAGGAAAGAAGGCAGGATAAAAGAAAAGATAACATTCCCATTGTCCAGTTTGAGTGATACTTTTTGAGAGGCAGGAGAACAGCATGTGAGCAATAGTGAGCTTCCATACAATGCATGTTCCATACAAAGCATCTGGACTAGATGCATTGAACAGATTTGGAGAACTGCTACAGAGGCAAAAATACTGTTTGGAACAGATTTCAGCACTCAACTCAGATTGACTGGCTAAATATTCAAAATGACTCCAAGTAACTAAGGTGCCTGCCCAATAACTCTTCTAGGCTACCACCAGATCAGAGGACAGCATGCTCACAGGGATAGAGTCTCGATCAAAAAAAATAGAAAAATCAAGGGGAGAGGGGGGTGGGAGGGAGGCAGAAGATTAACTCAAAAGTCTCCACACTAATAGGTCAATCGTGGAGTGAAAAATCTGTGCCGGGGTCTATATTTCTCAACAGTGCTTTATTAAAAGGATGTAGTGAAAGGAAAACTGGCTGGAGATTAGTCAAGATGAGGAATAACTGATGAACTGTAACTGCAAATTTTATCTAGCACAGGTAAACAAGGTGATGAACAAGTTAACTTACCACTCAAAAGATCCTGGCATTGTAACTGTTCTTTAAATAGTCAGCTAAATAATAATATAAAGCAGACTTGTAAAGTAACAGATAGCTGCACATCCTAAGTTATTACAAGGCTCCCATAAGTAACTAACTTTGGAATATAGTGAGAGGAATGGAACAGCCTGTCTTAGGATTTTAGTAGGACCAGCAAAGCTTTGGAAAAGGGCAACATGAACAGTATGGGGTGTTCTGCTAGTTTCCCTATAAAGGACTAACTGAACTGTCTAAAACTATAGATGTGACTGGATGAAGGTGGAGAAGGAAAGAAACACGAGAGATCAACAAAAGCTGAGTGGTTTGGAGAACAGCTGTCGTGGTTTAAGCACAACAAAATGTTTTCCAGCTTCTACAGCTGCTTATGAGGCCAGAGTGATGAAGGTTGCACTGCTGGTAGCAGTTCTCCAGCTGTTCTTTCCAGGCCCTCCAGCGGGTCACAGAAGACAGATGGTAGGAACAGGGTTCTTGACAATTCATCTTTAAGGCTGCTCAATGGTTGATGCAAAAATATTCTAGGACAGTTAATTTTACTCTTCTCCCTCCCTTACCCTACAGGAGACAGAGGACTTCTGAGAAAAGGCTCATAAAACTTCAGGGAGAACAGACAGACCTCACTCTCCTCAGCTGTCAGACACCCATGGCATTCAGCACAGTGGCCCAACTCACAGTTCAGGTCAGACATCTCAGTTATAGTTCAAGATCCATCTGAGGAATTTTCTAGATCTGAATTCAGAGGGATGCAACTGGACTGCAAAAAAATGCACATAACAAATCACAAATGACATAACTCAAATAGTGCACGTTTATTCTGAACGGTATTTCTAAAGAGATTGAGAAAAACAAAAACATGCTCCTGATGTACAATAAGGGCAATGATATAGAATAAAAATGGACCATCTTATTGTAAAGAATTTGCTCCCCCTGCAAATAAACTAGAACATTGAGAATGCATCTGTGAACTGCATAGAGCATACCTTTGACTAAATCTTAACTCAAGAGACCAGGGGTGGTCTTAGGCAAATTGATCAGGAAGCAGCTGCAGATTCAAAAGAAACATCCAAGTCAGCAAACACTTCACAGAACACAGACTTTGTGCATAGCAGCTGACCCTGGATTACAACATGTGGGGCGAAAATAATTTGCAAAGACCAATTTTTTACTAGACACAGGGCACCATCAAGACTTAACAAAATTATTACAGAATTTGTTTCAGTTGTAACAGTACATCATATTCAGTTGGCAGGTTTAGCCATTAGCTGCATCATGTAAACTCAGCCAGTTTCTGTATACACAAAATAAATTTTCTCCCTTCCCCTTCCTGAAGATGAGAGATCCCTTTCCTGGATGATTTTTTTTCCCCCCCCACCCCATCTGTACCATGGTTTCCTCTAGTAGGAGTATTTTTGTAGATCGCATCTTCATACTTCAATCTTTACATGAGAGATAAAAAAAAAAGTCAGTTGAAGAGATTCAGGAATAACTCTTACATACACAATTTAAACCCTAAACCTGTTAGTTGCACACAGTTTTCTTCATCCAGAACAGGATGTGATATTGGTGTTTTGGGTTTCGTTTGTTGTTTTTTTTTTCTCACACTGAAGCTCTCAACTTTAAAAAAAAAAAAAGTTGTTCATAAGCTGGTATTTCCAAGCTAAAAGGAGGTCCTGCTGCAGCAACAACCAACAGTAGCTGAAGTTCTCTGCATTAACTTCACACAATCTCCATGTCTCTAGGGAAAGCACAGCACTAAGCTACAGCATTCTCCTCCCACACTTGCAGCTGATACATGAATAAAACACAACTTTTGTCACCTGGAACTACTGTCCTTCACTGTCTCTCATGCATGTAAAGGGAACAGAGCTTTCTACAAGATGTAGGTTAACCTTGAATTCAACAACCATTCTCCAGGATTAATAGCCTGGGAAAAGGAGTCTCAGATTTGTGGTGACTCTCTTCCACCCCCTACAAAACATTTTATCAAAAGTTACAATGAGGCAGGTTTGCTGTGGAACAGGAGCTTTAAGAACTGTTTTCAGGGATACATTCATAGAATGATGGCAGCCCAAAGCAAAAAAAAAAAAGCAAACGACAGAAACAAAGGTTAATCCAAGTAAGTTCAGACATGAGACTTGTACTTTTTAACCTGAAGGAAAATTGTCTGTGAAACACACCAATTTGTGGAAGCCTACAACAACAGCAAATCCTAAGAGTTCATATCCCCACACCCATCTACCCAACCCAAACATTTACCACTTAGTTCTTAGAATAAATGAAGAGCACTTTGCTTGGCACCAGAGGCAGCTATGGTCTGAATTACAGCTGTGCTGCATGAACATCCTCAAATACAAATACTATCTTTCTCCATATACTTTTCTTGGTCTACAGATGGCCAGGGAATCTATGTTGGCATATGACAAGTTAATTGTGCTTCAACACATCCCCCTTCTAGAAGGATGCTGGAACTGACAACATAACCAGCATGAGCAGGTCCTAGCAGTACTAAAAATAAGCTTTTATCAAAACTAGGCTGCTTCTGGCTGAGGAAACCGTTTGCACCTTTCTAGCCAGAGTCTGCCACTGAGTGTTGCCAACACAGGTGCTCAGGCCATGCAGAAGAGCTTTTGTTGGTAATGATCTGCCCATCTCCAAGACTCAATTAGTGCAAACCCAGCAAGTAAAGTAGCTGTTTTCCAGCATAGGTCTGTCAGGATGCACTCCAACAAACACTACGCATCTCTGGGTAAGGAGTAATTCTGGAGCAGCTCATTTAGTCACCTCTCGGGTATCAAAGACCACATAATGAGCAATGAGGGGTGCCATCACTTGCCTCATCGCAACTCCCATCTTGAAATCCTTGGTTCCCGAGTCACCCTCAAATGACTGGACAGCACCTACTAACCAGATGTATGCTGCAGTGCACTATAGGTTGGAGGCTTTCAACACAGATGAATTCAAGATGCAGATTAAACTTGAAAAAAAACAGACCAGGAAAGGAATGCAGTTCAGTATTTACTTGGAGGATGGGGCAGCTTGGTGGTGTGTCTGCTTAGTGCACTTTCCCAGGTGCTTGGAGAAGAGTCCAAGTTGGTATTTGTATTGGCATACATTATAAAGAAATCCACTGTCAACAGTGCATAGAGAGGAGCACTGATATTCATGCAAATGAAGCATGAAAGGATGCAAAGCAGAGCTTAGTAGAGTTTACTGTTGCTTTGAGGTTACAGTACCAGGAAGCAGCCAGTCAGCCTATTTTCCAAACCCATAAAATGCTCTAATATATTCCACTTTCTCTGGCGCTCCATGGACATCCTCTCATGAGATGAGAACTGCATTATTACCATTCAATCAGGAAAGAGGAAGATAATCTTCAAAAAGGAACAAACGGTGCAGTTCTTCACCTCCTCCTCCCAAAGAAGCACATAAACACAGCAAACCAAAGCAAATCCCAAGCAGATCCAGGAGATCCCTGAAAAGCTATATGATTAGGGGTCAGATTCATATTTGCCTTGTCAGCCTTGCTGCCTGGTTTCTTCAACCCTTGCCTCATCTCAGATGTATCACAACAGATTTAGTAGCTGTTACAAATTTATCTGGAGATGGGTGCTTGCCTTTTGTAATCAAGACTTGTAAGGTGGTCACAGTCACTTCTCCTACCCCAACAACACCTAAAAAACTAACTCTTGATGAGCCCTACAGCATTTTACCCATTTTTAAAGCAAGGGTCTTGGCTCACAATTCCTATTTTTACAATGTTACTCATGCCAACACCAGATCCAGTTCTTACTCTGGCAGAAGTCTGCTGGGAGTTGGGTAAATGAAAAAGAAAAAACAAAGACCACTCTAAACCCTCCTTTCAGTCAGTTAAGTGTAGCACCAGCTTGGGTGAGGAGTATTTTAGAAAAAAAAAAAAAAAGCATTCAAAAAGGTCAGCCCAGGCAAAGTGAAAAGGTATGGTAAAGTAGTCCACCCTTTTCAGCAAAAGAGAGGGGAAAAAGCCATACTCAAAAATATTGGGAAGAACTAAACATACTTTCTTGAGGCAGGGGAATTAAAAGGAAAAGTGGGAAGTACTGAAGTAACATTCAAAAGGTGGTGGTGGGGGGTAAAGTACCCTGTAGGTTATAAAAAAAAACACAATAATGTAGGAGTCAAAGGACAAGACAAGATATTGCTTTTCCTTTTTTCCCCCCATTGGATTTACATTCTGCTTACTGAAAGAGATAATTCTGAAGGAAGCTTGTCATCAGGATAACCTGGCTCAAGCCCTCCACACCTCAAACTTAAAAGTGATCTGCACACCTCTTCCCACCCCATCAGAAACAAAAAAAAAAAAAACCAAAAACAAAAAACCACACACCCAAAAGACCCCAACAAAACAGAAAGAACTTGAGAAAAAAAAAAAACCAAACCAAAAACCCCAACCATGATTGGACAATCCTTGGAAGAAGCATTACGTTGTTGGAGAGAGGTAAAGAAAACAAACGAAAAACAGAAGATGAAGGGGTGGAGTAAAAGAAAAAAGTCAAGAGGCCTCTCTTTCCTTATTTGGCGACAAGCAAGTGCAAGAAAGTGTTCATTGGGGTTTTGTTCAGTTGTCGGTCTTTTGCACATCTGCGTTCTGGCCAAGACAAGGGGCTTTGAGGTTTTTCTGCAGCACATGAGCATCTGCTGGCTCTATCCGCTTGTAGTAGTTCTTCTTCGTCTCAATTATCTCAAAGCCAAACTTTCTGTAGAAGTCAATTGCAGACTCATTGCTGATCTGGACATGCCTAGAAGACAAGGAGAGTCAGTCAGGTATTGGTGCATTCTGCAGTACATTTCTTCTGCCTTTACACTCAGAAGAGTCAAAGACAAGATAAGAAAAGGAGCTATGTAGACAGAGATAGGAACAATGGTGTAAGTTCAGGACTGGAAATTTTAGTCTTCCCAAATCCATCCTCAGCTAACACACCGTTTCTGGATGGCACATGGCCATCATTCTGAGAAGTGGCAAGTGTTTCCCCTCAGTAAACTCTTTTAAATGAAAGAACAGCAAAGACACTAAAGCACTACTAGATCGGTATTTCCTTTTTTCTTAATCTGAGAGTGGTAGATATTTTGTGGAAACACATAACAAAGTTAGACTGCAGATTTTAACTTCCTGTAGTGATGCTTCTCAGATGACCATAAGATTTAATACAATTAACTCCTTGCTCAATTTTAACTATACCTCTCTCCTCACAAAAAGCCATAGCAGCACAAAGAAGCTCTATGGGCTTATGAAGTCCTTTCCTCTTTTGTCTGTATCTCCCCCCCAGTATTACAGATCTTGCTAGCATATTCCAAGAGTTTCGAGGCCTCCAAAACAGTGATCAGTTCTTCATTCTAAGTGACTAGGACTTTGTTTTTTTGTTTTTTTTTTTAAGAACTTGTGCAAATAAGTGTGCCTCAGCAAAACTCATTCATTAAACACTTTCAAAATTCAGTGGACGCTGCACAAGCTTATGAATCACTGTCATGACAGCATGCTGCATAACCAAAGAACCAAAGCAGCTCTAGAAGCAACAACAGAACAAAAGATCTTACTGTTAAGCTCCATAAGCACCAAATAGCTCAAAGGGTACTTCATCAGAACGACAAATTTAAGCACTGATATCAAATTAGGTGCTAAACAGCACAATCTGTTCAAATAGATGCACAAGCAACAGATGTAGTAATCAATTCAACTGGCCACTAAAAGAACTTTGTTACATCTAACTTTGCAGGCTCTTTATTTTCATCCCAGAATCCTACTCTTAGGGAGAACAACTATACAGGAAATGTTTTCTCTTTAAAACCAGCAAACAACAGTTCCTTCACTGTACACACAGTAGTGTGAAAGAGCGAAAAGGAAAGCTTATGCCAACTAATGGGAATCTGAGAGAGTGTTCATTACCACCTCTTTTGAGGCAAGAGAGAAGAAATACAAGCCCGAAGCAGCTTCACGCAAATTCCTCTTTAAAACACCTCTTCCTCCTAGAGGCAGCACAAAGCTACAACAGTACAGGGCTTGGAAGATTTTTTACCTCCTTGGCAGAAGTAGACTAAGCTTGAGGAGGAAGTCATTCCATTTATAGTGATACGGGTGTGTGAAACTCACTAAGCATCTTTAACAATCCTTGCAAGAGCTGGTTCACAGGGTGCAGTTCCATATAGCAGCATAAGTTAATCCAAGCTGTATCTGCCGTGGGAGCATGCCTAACAGTCCAATATGCTTGCCCCAGTATAAACTGTAAGGGATGGACAAGGAAAAACCTGGCCCAGAGAGTAGCAGCCTAGCCAAAAGCTGCACCAGCTCACTTGATCATCACGCAGACACCAATGCACAGAAGTGTGCAGCCAGCAGCAAGGGGAGGCCAAGCTTTGACATGTATGGATTTCAGGCTCTATTTCCATAGGATTGCAATGATCTTTAAAGCAGCCCTGTCTTCTAGCCCAGTGCTTGTTGTTATGTCTGCATCACAAGTGCTTATGTAGTTGATTTAAAACAAACAACCCACTTCCCCAAATAATTGCAAACAAAAACATCCCCCCCTAAAAAACCAAACAAAAACAAAACACACACATGGGGTGGGGAGCAACAAACAAACATCAACAACAGAAGACGACCCACAAAAGAACAATACCCAGAAGCAAAACTTAAAACACCTTCTCTAGCTGGGTTAGGTCGTTGACCTAGTTTACAGTGTTGCTGCACAAACAGCTGACCAGGCAGAATATAGTAATGAGAATAAGCAGTTGAGCCTCGCTACTGAACATGAACAAATTGGTTGCAAGCACCTTTGATCTGATATTCTAACCCACACTACAGTATCATAAAACACAGCAAATGCATCAAAACTGCATGCAAGACTTGTTGTAATTTCCATTCTGAAGATGGCACTATATGGCCAAAAAAACTCCGAACAACCCAAATTCTTTTACTTTTTTTTTTTCCAGTCATACTGTGTAACTCTGCTATAGAACATAATTTTCTAAACTAAACCACATTCAAATTCAGAAATTCAAATTTAAAAGTTCTTCTAAAGCAAGAAAGTTTTTGTTTTTTTCAGCATCACACGAGCAGCCCAAAAAGATGAGCCCCAGCTTTCTTCCTCATACTTTACAAGAGGTCCTATGACCCCACTGAAACACATACTTGGATCTCCCTCCTTTGGATTCCATATATTCCCCTCATCTCTCA
Organism: Ramphastos sulfuratus; assembly: GCA_013399055.1. NCBI lineage: Eukaryota > Metazoa > Chordata > Aves > Piciformes > Ramphastidae > Ramphastos > Ramphastos sulfuratus. The sequence goes on along the minus strand of WBNM01012100.1, from coordinate 34,408 downwards.
AAAAGGACATGAAAGTCGTTTACTTACAAATAGATGTTGTCAAAAGTGCCATCTTTTTCGCAGATGTTTAAGACGTGATTCAACATTTTAGTTCCTGCCAAAAGGTAAAGAGGTACTTAAGAAAACAAGAAGTGCACAATCAAGTCTGTACTTAGCTGTACTTTCCGTATGAGAAGAGCTTGACCACAGGCAGACCAAAATAAAAGGGCTTGTGAGAACTAAGAGAGGTAAATACAATATGGTAAGTATTTTGTTATCTTTCCAACTATTCACAAAAATTTAATTTATTCTTTATTTGGAGATAAAAAAAAAAAAAAAATATCCCACAGGCCAGAAGCATAAAGCAGCTTATTTAAATACTACCTTCAAGGTCTGAAACTCACCTCAAACTGCTGTCAATACAATGTATAAAGGCATTAGTGAGTTTTTGTAATGAAGATTGTCACGGATTGAGTTGAATCTACTGCTGTTACTCACACCATGCTGCAGTCATGCCAGCTTCAAAAATTTAAGCGTTAACTGGAGCAAAGTATTATGGGGCTTGAATTTCAGATTGCAACATGAGAGGCTTCCTGTTCTGGGGCTTGGGTGTTGGCTCTTTTCTGCAGGCATGGCAGGGAGATGGGAGGGAGTCAGGTAGCAACTGGTTTTGGTTTTCAGTTCTATGCTGTTTTTTTTTCCCTGTATTTCACTGCATTTCTGCAAATAGGCTAAACTAAGGTGACCATGCATTGTGATTATGATGTCTTATATTAAGCTCTAATCTCTATCTTAACTCTGATTTTTTTTTTTAGTTTTCCCTTTGCTTTTGTGTTGGGGGAGCAGGCAGGTTAGCCCTTGTGCTAAACCATTACAAGACCTAGCAAAATTATTTTAAATGGTTATATTTTCATTCCAGTTTGTCAAAGCAAATAGGTTATTGTAATGTCTTGATTAATCTGGCTTACAAATTCACAACCTGGAGAAAAGAACTAATTGCAGTATAGACAGAAAGCAGGTACTACCTTTGTGCAACAGAAATCAGTAGTGAGAAGGAAAAAAACAATACATGGAAAACCAGTACATTTAGAAGTGATAACCCAGTGAAAGGATGTCATGCTTTACTTATACGTGACTTGCACACTGGCTGCACACTTCTAACAAATTATTTCTCTGTGCATCAATTTTCACATGTGTGGAAGCCAAGTGCTAAAGAGATTATTTTAATCTGAATTAAAAATTCTACAAAAAGTGTATTCATGAAAAGCAGCCTAAAAAGAAGAGCATATTGTAAACCATACTCTTTCCCCGAAGTCCCTTCCAAACAATTAAGTGGTCTAAAAGTGCACTAGCTTGGTTAAAAATCTGAAAGAACATTTAGAAGGCTGTGCAGAGATGTGGATTCTTGGATGACTCAGATACAAAAGAAGGTTGTCCTTACCTATTCCTAGCCTCCGGTAGGGTGCCAGGCATCCAAGTGTCATGATGTACAGCCTCTTCTGGTTCTGGGAATGATCCACCCTACAGCATACTGCTCCCACTGCAATATCATTGAAATAGGCTGCCAGGTAGTAAAACAAGGTGTTACCAGTCAAGTCTCAAGCTATACATACAGCTTTTTCGTTCACACCCTGTACCTTCCTTTCCTCTTAACGATCACCCCATCCAGATAAAATATCACATACTGTGGCTTAACATAATGTGTGTTAAGCCACAGTACACACGATGGCTGACTTACTACAGCTCAAACCAACTAGCAAAGACATCAAGAGGTAAACAGGCAGCACATAAGTTCTCTGCTGTAACAACAAACACGGCTATGCTCAGTAAAAAGGAGCCTATTTAGAACACAAACCCTCTGAGGTTGGGACTGTGGCATTGAGGTTCCCAAATAGTTATTCTGTCACCATAACCCACAGTTACTAGCAAGAACATTTGTACCTAATTTGGCTAGTTCTCCAACCTCCAGTACATCCTTGTAGAACTTGTCATTGTAGCTGACAGGAAAAATGACCTGGTTTAGCCTCTTCAGCTGCTTAATGTTGTGTGGTGTCACATCTCCCAGCTCGATCCGGCTACTGGAACAAATCAAAACATGCTTAACATCTGACACATGGCAAATTTTCTAAGCACACAAAAAACTCTGTAATTTTATTCATGCTTTGAGAACTGTAGTGTTCAATTCACACAATGAAGTTGTCTGCTGGTAGTTGATTTAACTCCCAAACCAAATTTTAGCTGGCACTGTACAGCTTGAAGTTTCTCAGGCCACACTTAATGACTTACCACAGCATATGTGTGGTTTTATTGGGTGGGAGACAGGAGAACACAAATCTGTGTAGGAGTATTAGCTTTAAACTTTATCCATTAAATTTCCTTACTGATCATCAAGATCAGGAGGGAGTGAGGGGGAAGATGGGAGGGACAGGTGAGTAGAATAGAAACCAAGAAAATGAAGTCCTTATCCATGCTTCAAAAGACAGGCCTAATTTTACCACCTATCGATATAAATCTTATGCTCAGACAAAGACTAAGTCACCACCAGACATCTGTCTCTAAAAAGCAATGTTACTGTGTGCAAACTCATATTAAGCCAGTTAATATGCAAGCATGCCACTGTCAAGGCAATATCCACCTCTGACTTCAGTGATGATCATAACATTCTTCCTGCTAACTAAACAGAATCACAACCTTAACACACCAGCACAACACTGAATCCCACTGCAAAGAAACTGACCAAGCTTCTCTGTTTCCTAAAGCTAACTTCCTGACAATCAAAAAGGTATTATGTGTTCATCTTCCCTACATCAGTTTGAGTGCACATAGTTTTAAGGATGACTACAAGAATGAGAAACTAAAAAAACCCACAAAAACCCCACAAAACCAAGATAATCAAAATGCTTTCCTAGATGTCAACAGAACTGGCAGGCACAAAGCACATGGAGTTTGAAACAAATTCTAGGCTCACCTCAGCCTTCTTTCACCAAATACATATAGGCAACCAGGTTGTTTTCTGCCCAAGCACTGTAAAGACAATGTTTGCCTTTTTGGAAGCAAACAAAGCAAGGGTAACCATCGAACAAAAAAAAAAAAAAGTGTGAACTTGTTTTCAAATTAGCAGCTTTCTACAAGGGTAGGTCCAGCTTCAAAGTTTGTTACTGTAACATGAAGCAGCCACTTTCTACCTCCAGTGCCACCCATGCCTAGGCATCTTGTTTTCACAAATGGATTGATTCCTAGGACACAGCTACTCAGAGTAATTTATACAGAACCACCAACTTCTTTCTTGAAGATCTGTACAGACAATGAGGAGTATAACCTGCCTCTGTTTTATTAACTGAGGTTGATTATACACCAAAACCCCTTAAGTTACTAATACCCCAAATACTGTATCAGTTTATCAGTGCCAGGAAGGGGCAATAACATGCAATGCTTTCTAGACACTGTGCTGCAGCTTGCAAAGCTATCAGAAAAAGCTACAAGAACGCAACTATAAACATTTACTTTGAGAAGCAAATCTTGCCCTCACACTTGCTCTTCCTTCACAGCACAGGTCTAACAGGACATCAAGAATCACCATTGCCCACTCTGGTATGACATAGATCAGATAATCTGCCTGGTGAGCACTAAAGAAACTACAGTGTAACATTCTGATTGACAGCCAGCTGAATATAAGCCAATCCAAGTGGCTAAGAAGGCCAACAGCATCCTGGCCTCTGTCAGGAATAGTGTGACCAGCAGGACCAGGGAGGGCACTGTCCCCCTGTACATAGCACTGGTGAGGCTATGCCTTGAGCCCTGTGTTGGGTTTCAGGGCTCTCACTACAAGAAAGACCCTGAGGTGCTGGAGTGTCCCCAGAGAAGGGCAAGGAGGCTGGCAAAGGGTCTGGAAGACAGTTCTTGTGAGGAGCACCTGAGGGAACTGGGGAGGCTGAAAGGAAACTTTCTTGCTCTCCACAAGGAGGAGGTTGCAGCTAGGTGGGTCCTCCTTAGTAACACATGACAAGATGAAATGAAGCTGCAACAGGGGAGCTGTTATGAGAAACTTCAACTGAAAGGGTTTTCAAACACTGGAACAGGCTGCCCAGGGAGATGGTTGAATTCTGTTCCTGGGGGTGTTTCAAAGACAGGAAGATGTGCTGCTGAGGGACATGGTTTAGCACCAGGCTTGGCAGAGTTAGAGATTGACTGGACTCAATGACCTTAAAGGTCTCTTCCAACCAGAACAATTCTATGATCCTACCACTCTAAACAATTTTTAAGTAGGGGCTTTTAGAGAACCAGCTAGCATTAACCAATAAACTACAGATGACTTAAAAATTCTGTCTTGTAATACCACACTGAACATACTGATCTTTTTCATTTGTTACTGCAACAGCAATTGCTAAGCAACAAATCCCCTGAGCTCTGTCCAATTGTACAGAAGCCTCCCAACACACCCCTCACTAGAACTCTGACAGTATGTACTCCAACAGTGACCTCAAGAATGACAGAAGTAGCGACAGTCCACAAATTCTTGCATCTCATCCATGTCAAGATTCTCAGGCATACTACAAGCGACATAACAGGATATATTTAGAAGTTTTTGCTATAAATCACTGTGTTATGCTGCAACAGTCTCCAGTGTCTCTCTTCCATGGCTCCTACCTCCACTTGCCCTCTGTTTCACAGCCCTTTCTATTACGTTATTTTTGCTCTCAGCATTCATGTCTTCATGCATCACAAATCTCTTTGATTCTGTTTCAACATAAATCTTGAGCTAGTAAGGATGATCTCCTCACACCACAGAAGTACACCAAGTTATTAGACCATGAGGTAGCTGCACTATTTGTTTTACACCCATCTTAGCAGAGCTGCTTAGCACAGCATGGCAGGGCTTCTTCAGCATCACAAAAAAAAGCAAGCCATGCCCTTTTCTAATCCCAGTCAGCCATACTCTTTCCTCACAAAGGATAGCAGCAAGAATAATTGTGGCATGTTGAATCAAGTGTATTTGGGAGAAAGTTTTACTGGACTAAAGTACCTCCATAATCTCATGCAAGAAGCAAAGACTCAGCAGTCTGCATCAAAGTGGAAATCAAAGGGATCAACTGCCCAGTTAGATCAGATTAGCTGCAGAGCAGGAGGATGCTTAAGAGTTGAGAAAAACCTCATATTTGCACTTGTTCCCTCAAAACCTCTTTCAATAGCACAGTAACCTCAGTGATTTTTTTTTTTTAAATCAATAGATTTCAGCTGCAGTAGATCAGTAGCACCAGCGTGAACATTTACAACCAACTAACAGCAAAGCAAAAAACAGACTATTACTAGGTCCTGTGATTTCTAATATTATCTTAAAATTAATTAGTTATTAATGAAGCAAGAAATCAGGCATTAGAGAACAAGCACTATGGAATATTTCTGATGGCGGTACAGCAGGACAAGGATATAGTGTAAGGGGCAGCCAGGACAAGATGTCTGAGAAAGGGACCATGGCCAGAAGATAGACCTTCACCAAGAAGGTTTCAGACAGGGAATAAACAAACAAGCGCAGAAGCACAGTCTAAGGCTGCTCATAGCTGTTCAGCCAAGACATCACCTCTGAAGCTGGCATTAAGCCAGAGAAGCAAGTTCCAAAGTAGATGAATAAAAAGTTGATGTTGACAGATCTAGAGCCCTTCGGCTCCCCTCTTCCTGTCTCTCACCACTTGCACATTCATTGCCGCTTCCTCCCATCTCCTCCTATCTGCCTTCTGTGCTCTGTCAGTAGCTGTTTTCTTGTTGCTTTAGAGTTGCATCAGGGTCAGTAATTTATCCTGGAGGCTAATAGGAAAGAAGTTCAGCAAACACTGCAGGCAGCATAAACCAATATGCTAAAATGCATCTTTTTAGCAAGCATGTACTCAAACCACGATGTATAGCACTAGCTGATTAAATCAGTACCACATCTATTACACAAAGATACTTAATAACTAAATCAGGATGTGGAAACAAAAACCCACATCAGGAGAGTTCATCACTTTGCCTGAGGACAGCGTGGCAAGAGTGCCACTGTGGCCCTGAGTGAAAACACAGGAAAGCTAGCACAAACTGCTTCCAAGCTGCTTATTGCCACTCTCTTACTGGCACAAAGATCTGTGCAACAGTGTGGTGAACCAACCCAAATCAAAGCTAACCTTGACAAAAAAAAGGGAAAAAAGTTTAATTTTAACCCACATCAGTCCCCTGACTGACTTCACAAGTCTTCTGCCAGCACAAAGAAAAAAAAAAAAAAAAAAAAAAATAATCGCTAGAAGCAGAATCAGTTGGTTCTTAAGCAAAAGTGCCAGCCTACCCCAGTTTAAACTGGAAGTACTGTGCAAGAGAAGCACAAGGGTCATTCAGAGTTCAGATGATTTTGCACTATGCCTCATTTAAGGAACATTCATTTGGAACCCCAGGGCTTAAAAGGTAGCCTCTAAAGGTCTAAGACAATGCACCTGTAACAAAACCCCCCAGTCACTCCTTTCTTTTAGCCACAGTCTAAAATCGCTTTGGGGTCTTTGTTGTTTTGCTTAATAGTTACTCACAACTAGACCTGCTTGTACAAGTTACCTCTCAGCCAAATCAGTACTATAAGTTCACTGTATCAACTAAGGTCTGTTACGCCAGTCCTGTACAGGCCAGTTCAGTACAGGCTGTACTAGAAATACCCAGCCTCTGCTGCTGCAAACAGGAAGAATTTTTTCCCCCCCCCCCCATGAGCTCAAATTAACAGATGGAAGAACATAAAGATATGTAAAGAGCCTTAAGTGCCCAGAAGGGACATGCCCTTCCTTAACAGATTATCTTATTTTATTATTCCAATAATGCTCCCAAGAAGATACAAAATTCTTACTGGCACTCTGCTTTGCAAGCAGCATTCCACAGAGTACACAAGTTGGCTGTGCTCATCTTACATGTGAAAGCTTCCAGATCTTGGGATGAAGTCAGCTACTTTGTTCAAAGCTACTGTTTCAAATATGGCAGAAAATACTCTTCCCTCTTACTGCTACAATTTCTACAAATCTGAGATGGAGAATCAGTCCTCTGAAGTAACTTAAACACAGTCCATTGGTAGGCTATTCACTTCAGTTCAGCAAACACTGCAGGCAGCATAAACCAATGGATGCCATTATTTTCATAGTTAGCCTTTCTACCAATCCCAATTCTAAATGTACTCAAGCCTATACACATGCCATCTCCTGTTGCTCATCAGCTGTAGCAGTTGATGGGTACCAATACAACCTATCCCACATGTCTTTTCAGAGAGCTACCACGACATTCCTCCTAACTAAAAGCCAAGCTCTTGGCCACCTCCTTTATGACAGGCACTTAATACCTACTATTGTCATACTAGCTCTTCTTTCCATTCCTTCAGATAAACTTTGCTTAAATATGGCTAACTGGAACTGCTTGCAGTACCACAAATAATATTGCCCTGTACAAAGGCATTGAGTTTTTCCCCATCTCTACCGGAACTCTTTCCCTGACATATCCTAGGATAATGTTTGTGTTTCTCATAACTGCAACATACTGTGACTCAGTTTCTGGTGAAAAAAGTGCACTGAAACTTCACTGGTGAAAGGATCTGGTTTCTGTTGTGTGGGGCTGCTATTTCTTAAAAGCACACAGTGACATTGCCCAGCAATATAGGAGCAGAAGAGCAATCCACAAAATCTGAATGGAAGTGAGACCTTACTGAGGTAATGTCCATCCGTTACTGAAACTGGATAAATGCCCAGAACATCAACATTAACACTCCTGCTCTTCTTTGTATGTTAGTGCCCTGAGATACTTCAGGCACTTGCTAGAAAAAGTCCTCACATTTTCCGTAGGACCCAATGCAATCCAGTTAGTCGCATTGCAGTTGCATTCCCAATCTGCATCCTGCTACAGTACTGCAATTGAACCTATCTTTCCTACAATGTTTTAAACTTGTATTAGTGAAAGTAGCAGACTAAATGAGACATTAACGTTTGTGTTCTAAGGCTGCATTTTGCCTAAAGGAGCAGTTACACAAAATGAGAGTTCAAGAGGAAGCCAATTCCCACAGTTATGGTTCAAGAGGAAACACAAATTTGGTCCCAGGGAATAACAAGTGTTGGACGCTAGTTTAGAACCAACACAAGGGAGGAAAAACGGGAATCTGGAGTTTAACGCTGTAAGAATCTCAGTCTCATTCAACTTTAAATAGTGCAAGTCTCTCCCCAGAGGGACGTGCCTGACTGAAACAGATCTCAGTGTAACTGATAGCTGGGCTCAGGCTTATTGAAGGCATCTGGCACGCTAAATTTAGCAGAGCTGTATTTGCAACACTCAAAACTTCCTGAGGTATCCTCAGTCAGGACAGAGAAAATAAGGGAGAAAAGGGCCATAATCAGTTTAGAGGACTTCAGAGAAGGTTTGTCACCCACTAAGCAGCCAACTCACTTTATTGCTTGCTTCTATTTTGGCTTCCAAGTCAATGCAGGAGTCTAGACAGGATAATCCACTCATAAAATAAAACCAAACCAGAGCTATAGACCTGAAGGGTGTGGCTTTGCTTAGATTCAACTCCAAAGTTTCTATTTTTTTGGGACTGTAGTTGGTTTTCTGTGTGTCTTTAAAAAAAAAAAAAAAACACACAAAACACACAAAACAGGTGAGCTGTCTTGCTAAGCACACAAGTTAATGTATTTCTTGCAGGGAGACCAGTATGTTTTCAATTACCTAAAAGATATGTGGGCTGCAAATCTACTCTGCTTCACTTGTCAGAAAACCAGAAGGATAACCACAAGCCTAGCATGCAAAAAGTCTCACCAATTTGCTTCAGAGCACTCTTGATATTTTTAAGCTTCACTTACTACTGAAAACACGTATTTGCCTGACACCTGATAGCCTGTTGGAAGTTATTCCCATCTGTGTGCTTCACTGCATCTCTGCAGTGATACACAGAAGAAAGCTGAGCAGTTTTAGAGTTAATTAACAGAAGACTGGAGATTCAAGTGGATCTGAGGATGAATAGATTCCACTAGCATGCATCATAACTTCAAGACATACTTCTGACTTTCTTTGCTTCTCTCCTTTGTAATAAAAAAAGTGTCACAGTCAAGGTTTCTTCATTATCTTTAGGTAATGCACTCTGCCTCAACCTAGAAAACCTGACTATTGTAGAAAAGAGTGGCCAGTCTTCATATACACAAAGTAAAGTTATGCTAGAATAGCCTTACAATTTTGCCAGCTCAAAGCTGCTGAGTTATACTAAACCTGAAATCCAGGCTCAACTTTGAGCTAAAGAAGACAAACCTAAAGATAGAGTAGCAGTACAATCACGAAGCATCTCATCTGATTATGCAAGTGCAAAGGCAAGGCAGTGAGGTGATTTCATCAAGTGTTAAATACAAATAAACTTCCCCAATAAAATCAAAAGCTATCTCATTTTGCAGCAGAGCAGAAATCACCATGTCCAGCTGACAGGATTTCCAAACTCCAGAAAATCAGAAATGTTGCTGGTCTAGAACAGGAAAGCATCCATATATGCATTGTTTAGCAGACTAACACACACTTTGGTGTTTCAAAGCACCCTATTGAGGTAAAGGCTTAGATATTATATCTGCCTAACTTGGGTGCTTCAAAGCCAGGCAAAAGAGGAAACAACTTGCCAACAATCAGATGGTAGATAAAAAGCTGCCAGAAATCTTAACTCTCCATTGCTGGTCTAACCACTTTTCTTTATTAGTCAAGTAACCTCAAAAGAAGATTCAGATTTTGAGCCAGGATTGCAAAGCACTTCACCAGATTGAAACAACTTGGTTCAAAATTAGTTTTGTCCCTCCATCATCAACATCCTGAGACATCTTACAAGTTACTGCCCCTTTCCATATGCTCCATAACAGTTTCCCTTCCACAACTGTTGGCAGTAGTATCCTCAAATTGCCCCTAATTGTCTCCCAGAAGATCATGAACCTTTGCTAATTCATGTTGAAGCACCTGATAATCCTCAGGTGATGATAGAGGCTTACCTTCAAATTCAAAACACAAATGGGTTCACAAAGTGCCTTATTTACACAAATCTATGTGGCTCTAAGGCATTTCTTGTACTTACATGAGGTAACAAAATATAGAATTGCCATCAGGAGAAAGAAGTTTCTCTTCCCAAACTATTTTAATAAGTAACTGAAACACCTTTCTTTATTAATCTAATGGACACAGGCATCTGCAAAGAAAAAAATAGCAGGTCATTATGGGTCTCCTGTCTAGACTTGGCATTTCAGTCCTGGGATTGGTAGGGTTTGAGGTGTTCAAATAATGTATTACATAAGTGACACACTGAAAATTTAGACAGTGTTAATCAGTTTTATGAGCTCTCCTTCATATAAGTCTAAGGCAAAAATCACTGCAAGCATCTAACACCAAGCACAAAAAGCCATTTTCTCCTCTCTTTTTTCCAGTTCTCATACAGATTGTTCTCAAATGGAAATGTGCTGAAGAGCTACTTATCAAAAACCAGATTTCCTTTAAGTTAAATTTACAACCTAATTTGTGATCTTTACTAACAAAAAATTCCAAGTGCTAGGTAGTAAACTATCACAAGCCTTCAGTTGCTGCCCTGGGTCTTATCCCACAATTTCAAGAGAAGTTAAATACAATGGTCAGATGAGGAAAACGGAAAACTTTTTCAGGGATTGAGATTCTAGTCTGCCAAGGGCCAAAAAGTCAGATGGACAATGGAAAACACAGGGAGAGGGAGGAGGAAGATGAAGGCCAAGTGAGTCCAGGAAGTACTTCCTGTATCAGGATCTTACCATGCATCATGGCACTGTCCATGCACTACGGAAAGTTCACTTCATTCCTCCCCTTGAGGGGGGAAGCAGAAAATAATCCTGATACTGCCTTCCTCACTGAGAGCACAAAGGATGCAAGGAGATATGGCACATCTTTCAACAATTCCAAAACCAAGATCCAACTTCTGTCCTCTCTTCCTCGTAAAAAATATCTAGTGCCTTCTCAGATTACTAGTCTGAACACTTCTAGTGCATGCCAAATGGGCAGGCTCTTCAAGCTCTGAATCACTTCCACTTGAATAAAAGCATTTTTCTGGCTCAACCATCACCTGTTATTTCCCATTTCGGAAGAGATTTAATGCAGCGAAGGAGGATGTATCATTTCTCTTGTCCTCAGGAGATGGCAGCAGAGTCTGAAATGTGGTGACTAACTGAACATACCACATTCTTCACAGAGAAACATCCCAACGTAGCAAGCCAATCTAACAAGCCACACATACAATAAGACCTGGATGTCCAAATAACACCCAAAAGCCAAGATTAGGTTCTAAAGCATTTCAATAAAATTGCTACAATCCCTATGCTACCTTCCTATCCTCCCAATCCTACTTCACGGAATGTCTTCATCTTGTTATGGCATTAAACTCAAAGTGGTAAGAGTTATAAATCAGGTTAAAGTACTTACAGTAAACCACAATGAGTTCTTACAAACAGCTTAATAGTGTCCAGATTATAAGTATGCATATAGGCAAAGTCTAAATTTACCATTCATTAATGCAGAAAGTACAGCTCACGCTTTGACATTTCTATGTTCAGAAAAATCCTAAAACCAAACAGGGACTTTCAAGCTCAGTTACCTTTTGTCTCACCACCAGCATATGACAATTCAGCAGTTATCAAACTTGGAACACCCTCCCATACATGTTAAAGCTTAGCTCTGTGTCTTGCAAATGGAAACAAACCAAAGGTTCTGTACAAGCTCTGTGCTATTAACTCAGAAGTGGATAGAAAGAAGCCTTCCTGTTCTCATGAGAAAATACACAGCTTCAGAAGTCTGAAGCATTTACTTCATGAAGCTAGGCAAAACAAGCAGAGACATCATAGCTTTCTTAATCATGCTTTAAAACCACTACTTTTATTTCTCTGTGCTCAGTATTCCCCAACTGTGACACCGCTTCTACAAATGCGACTAGAATAGTACCAGCCTGTAAAGTCTCTGGGTTCTCAAGTCCTCTGTGGCAGCAGCTACCCTGTTGTGTTGCTGTGAAAAAAGCCCTCCAGGCTAGATGCAAGTCAGGACTCTTGGAAACTAGGAAGCCTTAAGACTTAACCACAAATCCATGGACGTTTAGAGGCAGTCTCCTGAAGGTTTCTTAGGCAAAAGCAATGCATATTGCTGTCTAAGCAGTGTAACACATGGCACTCTACTCCCCGTATCAATCACTTTTTCATCATGTGGCTCAATCCGTGCTGCCATATGACAATGTTACAGGTGGTTCTCACCAAAAGTGGAGAGGTGTTTGATCAACTTGACAAAACAGAATGTACCTACAGGATCACAGACACTGTGCCCTGCTTGTAAGGAGCAATATCTGCTCCCTATATGGTACATGCTCTATATATCTGATACTGCCGGGCACGTAGCAACTACAAGCACATGACGTAGCATGCACGCTCTGCATCATACCCCAGTGTAATGTGGTTTTCAGGCAAGAACACCAGAGAAAGGCTGGATGACTTATTCCCACAGACTTCATCTGAATTGAACCAACTTAGGAAAAACACCCTTACTGTAAGGCAAAGGCAGTGAACAGCAAATGCTCATGAAAAATACAAGATTTTCTGTTTTCTTTGAAGCTGCTAACAACTATATTGAAAATACAAAATGACTGAGCAACAAGTGAAAACAGTAAAGCACAGGGAGTACTGTTTACATCTGCTCTACAGGAACAGGCAAATTACTACAGACAAGAGAACCTGAGTTACTCCAACCAGTATTTTTCCTAGTGCAAATCTAGTTCTAAAATAGATTTTCAAATTTCAGAACTAAGAGTAGCAATGTTTAGGAAAACAGTAAAGAAATTAATTGCTAGAGAATCATGAACTACACTAGCAGAATACTTAGCTATCTCTTGTTTTGCAACTCGTATTTAAGAAAAAAAAAAAAGAAACATAAGCCTCTATTAAAAAAAAAATCATTTAGAAGACAAGGATAGAGTGACTATAAAGCCACATATCACCAAAGCAGGTGAGAGGTAAATAGCAATGACCAGTTCAGAAGCTGGTATTTTAACCACCATACAAGATAAAACCCACAAACTCTTAACCAGCTGAGAAAATTTAAAAAAAGAAACCCCACAACCAAAACCACAACACCCCAAAGCTTCCACTATTTCCAAAACCAGAGGTCCTCTGTAAAACAAGTCATCTGTTCTCTAACACCCTGAGGACACACACACACTACATCCCCCATGCATTAAGACACTGATACGTCCCATTTTGAATTCAGAGGGCTAAGAAGGGGCTACAAGCAACGCACCTTGACTACAGAATCTTTCACAACTTTCAGAACATTGTTGAACTCAATAGTTTCTTTTAAAATTCTTTCTCCACCAAAGCAGACTGCTCATAATTACAGATGATGTTATAGGTCTCTGCGCTCCCAAAATAAGCTCTGCACTTTGTGGTGTTGGTTACTATGTAACACATACACTGCCAGAAAAAGTACTCAGATGGAGTCATTTTGTTCAAAAGAACTGATCCACAATATGCATTCAATAACAAAGACAGATCAAATGCCTTCAAACACCATACTAGTTTGTGCACATTGAGAGTCAAATCTTTAGATCTATTTTAGCACCCATCTTCTGACAGTACTTGTTTCTTAGGGGATCTTCTCTAATCTTTGTAGCTTGACAAGCAATTTGGTTTTGTTCCAAAGTACCTCTATGTAATTTAATATATTCCTTATGAAATCTTTGTTTAGTTCAATTCTCTCATTGTATTCAAATCAGGTTATTTTTTAATTTGAGTTCTACCGGCCTATTCGCATCAGTTGGAATTTTTAGAGGATATCTGGATTCAATATGAAGATTTTATTCTGTAAAAGAACTTGCTGCATAGTGCTCACAGTGCTTTGACAAAAACAAATATGCTGCTCTTCAAAGAGATGAAGGAATACCAGAAATGCACAAGTGCAGAACCCAAAGGGATCAGTAAAACTGTCTCTGTGTGGAAGAAAAGCAACAGAAATAAAGTTTGCTGTTCTGGAAGCAGAAGAGGGGTATGTGGGCATTTTTTGTTTGTGGGTTGGTGTTTTTTTTCCTCCCTCTCCATAAAAAAAAGTTACAAAAAGTAAAAATCTCCCTAAAACAAAAATTCCTTAGCAGTACAAGGAAAGCCGGGGCTCAATCCTTCAGGAGTTCCACAGTACAGTGGACAGCTCAGGCTGCATTATCTGTCAGGAGACCTCCACAGCTCTGGCCTGACATGCCTGGGCTACTTTCCACCTCATGCATTCAAGTGCCAGTATCCCTGCTACTCAACTCATAACTGGCATACATCCAAAGCAGAGCTAGGCTGGAGAAAACCACAGAACAGTCAACAGAGAATAAAAGGAAATCAGGAGCACTGCTGAACAACAATCATATCCACTGCCACTTCATCTTGAACTGATCACTGCCATCAGCCGGCTCACAAATTCTGTCAACCTCGCTGTAGAGTGACTAACAGGTGGGGTATCCTGTTTCACGTACAGGGTAGAAAGAAGACTGCCTGATACCCAAAACACCCCTATTTAATGTCTGCTGAATCAATTTATTTGCAATCAGCTGAGTCTCTACAGATACCTGACAGCCTATCATGATGCTTGAAGTTGGTAACATATTGTAAGAAACAGCTAAGTATATGTTATGAAGCAGTATTGTCACGTGACCTCATCCCAATTGCTAATGAGCTAAACCCCTTACCATTTCTTACTAAAAGCTTAAGTGCTTCAGCTTCCATTCACTCTGTCTTAAGCTGCCAAACTGGAATAATAATACCCAGCATTGCATAACACCAGTTTCAAGAGGACTCACTTAGTTTTCCACAGTTGTTTCTCAAAGGAGTATTAAGTAGGAAGAAACTGAGGCACAGATTGCAAGGCTCACATTTTATGACATATAAATCAATAAACATTAGGTGACTTAACCAACTCCGAAAAACCTGTCCCAAAGTGACCTGTGCAAGGTCATGCAGGTCATCTGCCTCAAGAGCAGAGCAGGGACTCTGAAGGCCTTCAAGTCCCCTCTTCGAACACTGCACCACGCTGCCCCTACCAAGCAGGAATTCCGAGCGTCTCAGGCAACCACACCTGAAATCTCTGGCTTTTCCAGAGCCACTGAGAAGTGAAGCCAGGCCCACAGCAACGTGCTACAGAAAGCAGACACGAAACACAGCTCGTTTTCATCTATGTACAGTGTACAGCCTCTACACGCCAACAAAAGCGTGAAGACGACATTACAAACAATAGCACGCTAACCCACACATCCGAGGCCAGCAGCTTTTTCTCGTAGACTCGACAATGCTTCTTTACTTTTGCCAGGCAAGCAGGACAGGGCAGCCAACATCCCTACACCTCACCGTCTTCTCCCTTAGTTTTACCGACAGCGCTCACAAGCATAAATCCCTCGGGAGCACTAAGAGCCGCCACGTCCCACGTCCTACTAGCTCGGCAGAGCAAGGCTGAGCACCGACAGAGTTTTGGCTCCCGCACCAGAAAACGTTTTCCGGCGAGAAGAGAAACTCCTTCAGGGAACTCTTGCTCAGCTGAAAACCATCACCGGCTCCCCGGCCCCGAAAAGAGCTCCCCCAACACCAGCCTTCACGGACCCTCTCCGAGACAGCGAGAGACGCGCAGCGACACCCCGCAACACTACACAGCCCTCCCCACCAACAGCTTTAATACAGCGACAGCACCGCTCGGCCCCCTCCACCTCCCGCCGAGCCGCGGCGGCGGCACCGCCCGCCGCGCACTCAACCCGCCGCGCCTGGGCCGCGCTGCCCGGGCCGGGCCCGCCCCACTCCTCCTACCACCCATCGACCAGCAGCGAAAAGGCGCGGCCGAAGTGGGCCCCACCGTTCTGTCACGACCGGGCCCGGGCCAAACCCTTCGGGACGCGCCAGGCCCGATACTCACCCCTTCATGGTGTGGCCGCGGCCTAGCCAGTATTCGTGCCGGCTGCGTACAGGGTCCGGTGGTGCAGTTCCTCCTTCCCTCTCCTCTGCCTGGGCAGCACAGCCTTTTACTCCCGCGCCCGCTCCACATGGGCCTCCGTCCGCCCTCCCGCTCGCTTGTCCGTCCGCCTGCAGCCCCGCCCCCGTGACCCCTCACCTCATGCCGTGCGCGCGCGCGCGCCCCCGCCCGCTGCCTCGCCGCCATGACTCCCACCACCTCCCTCCCTCTGCCGCGCACGCGCCTCGCCCTACCGCGTGACATGGATCGGAGGCAGGACACGAAAAGAGGAGGAGAAGGGCTCCGATGACGTTGACGAGGCCCAATCGCGCGCTCACTGTGCCCTGACAGATAGCCAGAAGTAACTAAGGGTCGGGGAGGGGAGGGGAGTGGGGAAGGAGCCCAAAAGGGGCACTTCCGGCGTGGGCCGAAGTGCATGCGTGCGTGTGGCCGGCATCAGCTGATCCAACGCTGCTGCCGGGGAGGGAGCTTCGGGTGTGCCGGCGCCGGACGCAGGTTAAGACATCTCGTTCTTCTTCTCTTACCCAGTCGTGCTCTGCTCTTCTTCTTGAGGCGCTGCTCGGTGAATCGCGGTGTGATGGTGGTGAGGGGGGTGGGGGAGGGGAAATCACCTCTCGCTCTTTTTTTTGGCAGTTCCCTGCCCAGGAGAGATGATGGTCTCATCTCTGAAGTGGCCATCAGTGGCTGCCCCAGACGCGCGGTGCGCTAAGGGTTGGAGGGAAGGGGAAAGTAGTATCCGCGACGTATTCTCTCGTGGACGGCGGACAAGGACCGCAGGGCTGCGGGCCTGCGTCCCTTGCTTCGCCTGACCCGGGCCAGAATAAGGGCGGGAGGCTGCACTGTGAAGGGAGGCCGCCTGTCGTTTCTTGGGCTTTGACTGAACCGCAGCGCTACATGCGCGGGTCGGTACGGAGCCGTTTCCTAGCGGGAGAGCCCGCTGATACCGGCCATGACCTTCCTGGGCTCAGGTCTAAGAGAACAGTCTGGAAAGGAAAGCAGTCTCCCCCTGAACAGACTCATAGAATCGTTGTGCTTGAAAAAGACCGTCAAGATCAAGCTCAACCATTATTTACCTATGTTAAGGCTGGTGTTAAACCAGGTCCCTCAGCACCACATCTTTGTGTCTTGCAGACACCTTCAGGGATGGGAATTCAACCACCTACTTCGAGAACCTATTGCAATATTTGAGAACTCTTTCATTGAAGACATTTCTTCTAATGTTCAATCTAAACCTCCTCTGGTGTGACTTGAGGCCATTTCCTCTCATCCTGTCATTACCAGGGATGAGAGACCAACACCCCTCCTTGTCTCCAGCTTCCTTTCAGGGAGTTGCAGAGAGCAAGAAGGTCTCCCCTCAACCTCCTTTTCTCTAGATTAAACAACCCCAGTTCCCTCAGCTGCTCCTCACAAGACCTGTTCTCCAGACCCTTGACAAGCTTCCTTGCCCTTCCCTGGACCTGCTCCAGCACCTCAATGTCTTTCTTATAGTGAAGGGCTTAGAGTTTCCTCGAATAAGAAACGTACTGACCACTCTGAAAGATGCCCAGTGAGATATGCTAGGGATATGCCAGAATCTATTTTAAACAAAAGTGGTGACACCGCTTGAGTTTCTGTGTTGGGTCACCCCACCATCTTGAGTTGGAGAAACTGAACCTTTCTATGTCTTGACTCTAGCACTGTAGTGAGCAAGCAGCAAGCCTGCAAAACAGAAATATTTCTATGGGCTTCTGACTGCAACTCTTCCATAGTGAAAGGGCCCACCTGTTTTTTCACAGGTGAAAATACTAATGGGAAATGAAATGTGTTTCCTGTTCCTGTAGTCAGTGACAAAATTCCGACTTAGATGTTTCAAAAGTCACACTTAGAATTTACTTAAAGGCAAGAACAATTTTGTGTGACGGGGTTCTGGATACCATGTGTGTTCTACATAGCTGTGACATTGGAGTATATGACTGATGTGATATTACTAATCAGTTGTGAATTGTGATTATTTTGTATGAATATTAATTTTTATTATTAATATTCAAAAGTTCAGGAAAATTCCCTGAGATTCTTTGGATTTTCAGTCGACAGGAAATAGTTGCAAAAAGGATATTTATTAACAAGAATTAAACAGTTTAAACAATCAGAACTTGGAAATAGGAACGTGAAAACAGGAAAAATTTTAACTCTGCTTATAGAGGCTTAATATCAACTCTAGCATATGTACTCACGACACCTTGGTCCCTGAGTAAGTTTCCCATATAGGAACATTTCTAAAACTCATTAAAATGATCCCGTGGTAAAATACAAAATATTCCAGGTAGAGGGGAAGAGAGAGAGCTGAGTTGCAGGCAAGCCAGCAAGTGTAAGCCACAAATATGTGGCCACAGTGATTCCCAGTTAACGAGACGCAGTAAAGGCGTGGCTTCTAAATCACCCCCCATTAAATAGACCATTTTGAAAATTAAACTGTCCAATAGGCATTACCATCATTGTACTGCCCAATGAATTCAAAGCTTCGTGCCTGCCACGTTGAGGGGCTGCACCAGACACCTGACACATGGTGCTAAGCTCCTAGCCTCAAAGCTTTGTTTTT
>WBNM01012100.1:0-15690 GCA_013399055.1 Ramphastos sulfuratus | reverse complement strand
CAATGGCAGGGAGTTGGAACTAGATGATCCTTGAGGTCCCTTCCAACCTTACCATTCTATGATTCAGTGCAGTTGCCCAAAATTATTTCTTCTTTAAGAATTCTTTGAGAGAAGCTAGTAAAATTTCACTCCAGCTGGGAATAAAGACAATTTGGTGATAATTTTATTCATCGTAATGCAATACTTAAGCGAAGTGCATTGGCTATTTGATCTAGCATGGTATTTCAAATGCTAATACCAATACATGAAGTGGAGAGGGGGGGCCTCATAGCCTGCTAAAGGTGGTTTATTCGCCCACCCATTTAAAGCACTTAAGCAAGTATGTGCCAAGTGTAGATTGGCATTCGCAAATGAGAGTTTGAATAAATGAGACAGATCCTTAATATGTGTTGTAAATTGCTGGATTTGCTGACTTTGGCATTCTGCAGATCAGTACCTGAATGTTTGGCATCTCTACGGCACTTTTAAAGGCCTTTTCAAGGAGCAGCTAATCATAAAATATATAACAATATTTACATTTTATTATTTTCTACTTAATATGTGAAGTGAGATCATTGTTTACAGGTTTTTGAACTACCAAAAGTGTTATAGATCTCTTTTTATATGCTTGTTGATTTATTGTGAAGTCTTCTTAAAAGCACTGTTACACTCATATAGGCAAAAAAATTAGTCTTAATTTTATAATCAGGAGACAAAGCATGACATTCAGAAATAATAAGCCACCATGGACATCAGCTTCAGAGGAAGAGGAAGGAGAAATTAAGACAGTGCTGGAAAATGACTGCTAGCATCAGCTGACTGTTCAGATGGGGGTTGAAGTCTTGTGTTGCAAGAAGTAACACAAGGTCTTGGTTTCCTGTCAATGTAACTTTTCCATTTTCCAAGTCAAGAACTATTTTCTAGAGATAATGCTAATATTAGGGTTGAACCCTGAAGGAGTACTACTTCCTTAATTTTTATACAGCGTTATCTTAAATTCAGGGGTTTGGTGGGTTTTTTGTTTATATCTTATATATTAACTGTTGTATTCCTCATTAATCCTGGCTTAAAGTCCCCAGGCTGCAGTCTAATTTTTTTCCCCTTAATATGGCTTTGTGCATTTATCTTCCAGACACACATGGCTACAGGTGTTGGACATAATCATTCAAAGCCTCTATAAACTAAGAGATTACTGGATGATTCCCCTGGAGATATGTTCAAAGGCACTATGCTGCACCTCTTGTGTTTTGATACCATAATACTGTCTTTTTTTGTTCCAGAGCCCTGAAAATTCCTACTGATGTTTTTCTCTTGTGATATTAATTTGCTCATTTGTGCGTTAAGGCTGTGTTCCTAAGTACTCTTTTTTTAAAGAGTAGAGCAGGATAACCTAGTTGATGTCTGTGGTTACTTTGATGTTGACCATAAAATATTGTTTGCTATTCCTGGTCAAGTAATAGTCCCTCTTTTTCATTCTCTTAAAACCAACAAACAACCCTTCAGCACAATGCTACACTGCCTAGAACTGGAATAGCTTTTCTTTCCTTCATACTTCTATCATTGGTTACGAAGAAAAGTGGGAAATTTTAAAGCCTGGAAATATTAAGATGTTGTTGAACAATGGTATACACATGATTTATTCTTTTTTAGACCGCAGCTGTACCAGGGGGTGTAGTCAACTGGAATATCGTGCTCCTTCACGCTTACTCACCATCTTAGAACATATGACATTTTTAGCTTCCCAGCTGGTCAGAGAGAAATGGGGACCTACTCCCGCAGAGGAAATAAATGAATCTAAACTTCTCAACCTTTTCCTCCTGTACAGGTGAAGCCAATAATCACCTCAAGGTCCAACATGCAAAACTGTGTTAAACTAGATCTTCCGGTGGTTGCTGTGCTTTCTTTCATGTTCCAAAGAGGTCCATTTATTCTTTTTATTGTATTCACTCCCTCCTCCTCCTCCTCTTTGAAAGTGAAGAGTTTAGAATGAGTGGACATTTGCTGCTAGCTTTTTAAACTCCCACGTATTATGGCTCCTATAACAAACTTTGCCTTATAAGGTCTGTTTTTACTGAAATAATACACTTGCTCTGAAAACTACCAAGGTGTGTATGGATCCAGTTTTAGCTACTGAATTTATTTTCTTGGTTCATCACATTTATTATGCCTCTGAGCTTGTTTAACAGTAAATTTCAGTGTTGCTACTGTTTTCAGAAATAGTTGGACAGTGATCCAATGCTTGCATGGTGCCTGTTGATAGTTCTTTATTTTTGTCATCGTTTACAGCATTTTGGAGAGTCCATTGTGGGTGTCTTTTTAAAATGTTCAGATCTGAAGTAATCCAAAAGTTCTGAAAACTATTATGGAAAGCTGCCATTGTCACCACATTTTTATATTGCTGAGCTTTCTGTATTAGATGTCTGACATCTATTTAACCCTGAGAAGAATGATTTTGAAGATCATTGCTATCTCCAGTGCAAGACTCATCCTGCCAGGCTGAAACATTGGTGTGCTGATGAATTTTAGCTGACCACTTCTTGGCGTCTCCAGAAAAATGCCAGGATCTGCACTGTGAAGATGCAGTGTTCCTTGTGCTGTGCCCCATCTTTAGGATGCTTTAAGCTATGCTTGCTTACTGGAGTGGTTTGTTGTTTAAGACTGTAGAAGATAGGTGGTGTGAATGTCTTTGCTGCCCATCTGCATTCTGTGTCCTAAACACAAAGAGCAGTTTCTGTTGTGGTTGGGATGGTAAAGTATGAGGGACGTGAAGGTCATGGGAAGAAATACTAGTTTTAGAGAGACAAAAAAGTGCTTTTATTAGAGGACTTCTTAAAAGGCAATGGTATTCCATGAATTTCTTCTGGATCGTTTAAATCTTGAGGGTTTGTTATAATGAGATAAATTTGCTTCACCTAGTAGATACTTGGACAGCCACGACAATATGTGGTTTAAACAATGTTAAAATTTAGTATCTTGGAGTGGTTCTGACTGTTCCAGAAAAGACTGTAAATACTTCAGGTAATTGAACATAAAATCTCCAAATGTGGCTTAACTTGCTTATAAACACAAAGATGAAGTTTTCCATTACAGGAAAAGCTGACTTCAGCTTAATTTCTTTTTATGACAATCCAGTGCCAGTATGTGTTGTGATTCCAACCAGGTGTTTCATTATACCAAAGTGCTATAAAACAGTACTTCTATCTGCCAGGGGTATTAGAACTTTCTCAAAGACTTCAATACAAGTTTAGTCCTGGTTCATTTCTTCAAACTATTTGTGAAATACGTCACATAATAAACTGGAGATTCCATAATATCCCACCTGTCAAGATTGCTCTCAAGTTGGAGTGTAATTTTGAGATGCTTATTCCAAACTTGTGCTCAGTGTTTTAGCTCTTGCATTTAGGGACAAGAGGTTAGGAAGTGGTGATGCTCACGGAGGAGCCAATATATTTTAATGAGCCCAGATTAGTAATATGTGTCTGCATGTAAAACTGAGCCTGTCTTACAAATCAAGCAATACTTGTGCTGTGAAGTTGTATGCCTTTTGTATGTTGAGGTAAAAATCTTAGGCTATTCAGAAATTACTCTACTGAACTGTTTTGATTGCTTACAACTTTGCATTCATCTTGTTTTGGAATTTGCTGTCTTCAAGGTTAGAGCAACAAGAAGTATTTCAAGTAATGATGCTGAATACTCCTCAAAATAGAGTGACTTTTATGAAATAATGAAAGTAAGGGTGGATCTTAGCTTTGCAGTAATGATAATGAGATTAAAGAAAATGTTGCTTTTCTAGAAGGAATGACTGAATATTGCACTAGGTAGATGGCTGCAGAACTTTTCAGCCCTAGTAGTGGGATGACAACATCAGGATAAGAAGAGAAAGCCACCATGAGATGCAGAAATTATTATTGTATTATTATTCTGTGTTATGGCTTGGTTCTTGGTTACATTTGAAAGTCTGTCAAGCCAGGTGGGGGGCAGGATATGTAGCAGGCTGAAAGGAATGTAAAGTTTTTCTCTCTATGAAATTTGTGAATAAAATAAAATGAGAATCATCCATTTCCACCTCTAGAGCTCATCTAGAGAAGCTGAGTGGAGAGAATTTTGAAGAAAACCCTACTGTTAAAAAGTCTGTAGTATATAACCAGTCAGGTGATAAAGTGTTGGTTTTTTTTTCCACATGAACAATGTGATTTTATCTACTAACAGGAGTATTTCAATTGATAAAACTAGAATCTTTTTCAGCATGGTAACTGTGTTTGAAGTTAGAAGGCCAGTTATCTACTGAGCTCATCAGATCTTCAGTGGGTCAAAGCAGCTATGCAATGAATGCCTTGCTAGCTTTTCTATCTAGTTTTATTGCTGCAGCTAATTTCCCAGTCACATTCAAATGCCTTTCTTTTAGTCCTGTTCTAGGCTAGGTGAAGGAATCTCCCACACATCTGAATAAAACCATGGGTGCTTGAGTAACACTTCATGTTGGTGGTGCTTCCTGCATGAACAGGCTTCACACTCCATCTTTGCTGTAGGCAAGAGTTTCTTATGTTGTATATATGTATTAAATATCACAGGATGTTAGGGGTTGGAAGTGACCTCTGAAGATCATCTAGTCCAACCTCCCTGCCAGAGCAGGATCACCTGGAGTAGGTCACACAGGAGCAGGTCCAGGCAGGTTTTGAATGTCTCAAGAAAAGGAAACTCCACAACCTCTCTGGGCATCCTGTTCTAGTGCTCTTGTCACCCTCACAGTGAAAAAGTTTTTGCTTATGTTCACGTGGAACCTCCTGTGCTCCAGCTTTATATATGTTTATTTTTTGTGCGAGGCATGATGTGTGATTGAAGTATCAGACTTGTATGTATTGCCATACCCTCAGGTAAGTCCCCATCTGTTTTGAGGAAAAAGGCAATAGGAGCTTGTGATGGGCTTCATGAGTTACCATGTTGCAGTCTCACTTCAGCTGTTGTATGCTGTGCTGACAGTGGCAGCAGAATTCTATTTGCCATCTTTTCTTTTCCTTTATGTACACCTGGATTTGCCTGTGTCTGTGCTGAGTAGCAAGCTTTATGTGAATACCCAAGAAACAACTTGTGTGAAAGATGAATTGTATAGTTGCAGCTGGATCCACAGTATGCAAGTGAGCATCGCTTAATCAGATTCATGACCTATCGAGCAGAGATGGCCACAAAATGCCCCGTGGCAACTGGAATTGTATGAATAATTAAATAGAAGAATGTTCATATTGTTGAGTTTAAGAAACTACACTTCTAGCTCGGAGCTTATGGCAAGGAGATTGGTACAATAGGTTCTTGGTGTCTGTGTGAAGAAAAGACCAAGCCATATCGTTGTGAGCACAGGAGGTGACTTTTTCCTTTAGTGCAAATCATACAGGTTTGGCATGTGTTTGATGCAGCAGAGAGCTGTGCTACTATGCAGAGGAACTTTGCAGACTGGAAAAATAGGCTGACAGGAATCTCATGGACTTCAAGAAAGAGAAAGACCAAGTCTTGCACCTGAGGAGGAATAACCACATGCCCTGGTAAAGGCTGAGTACCGAATGGATGTAAAGTGGCTTTGCTGGAAAGGACTAGAGGTCTTGGTGAACATAAGACCTCTAGTTGAACATAAGCTGGCAATGTGTCCTTGTGGCTAGCACCCCTGTATTGCAATAGAAACACATTGCGAGTTCAGGCACATGGTTTTTCTCCTTGGTTAAGCTCTGGGAAAACCACATCTGGAGTTCTTTGCACAGTTCTAGGTCCTCCAGTAGAAGGAAGACACAACTTAATGGAGTGTGTCCAGAAAAGGGCCACAAAGGCTGTTAAGGGTTCAAAGATAGGAGGAGAGGGTGAGAGCTGGGATTATGTAGCTTTGGGAAGAGAAGGCTCTGAGAAATCTTACTGTAAAGTATATAAATGCCTAATGGGAGGGAGCAAAGAGATTGAAGCCAGGCTTCTTAGTGGTATGTGCTGAAGTAGGAAGCAGCAGTGGAGTTACTGAAATACAGGAAATTCCCTTTAACCGTAACAAAGCACTTTAGCTGTAAGGCTGTCTGAACACTGGAACATGTTGCCCAGAGAGTTGAGGAGTCCTCATCCTTGGAGGTAATCAAAACCCAGCTGGATGTGGTATTGAGCAGCCTGCTTGAGCTTTCTTGGAACTAGATGATCTCCTGAGGTGCGTTCCAACCACTGTGATTTTCTTGCTTGGTGACTGAGAAATCTGGAGTAATTTTGAGAAATGTAATGAGACCTCACTTGGAGTACTGTGTCCAGCTATGGCACCCCCAGTACAAGAGAGAAATAAACCTACCAGAGCAGGTCTAGAGGAGGGTCACAGAGATAATCAGAGGGCTGGAGCACCTCTCCTATGAAGACAGGCTGAAGAAGAGAAGGATCCGGTGTGACCTTATAGTTCTACATTTCAGTATGTGAAAG
This sequence comes from Ramphastos sulfuratus, assembly GCA_013399055.1. Classification (NCBI taxonomy): domain Eukaryota; kingdom Metazoa; phylum Chordata; class Aves; order Piciformes; family Ramphastidae; genus Ramphastos; species Ramphastos sulfuratus. The sequence continues at coordinate 9,276 of WBNM01012100.1, read as the reverse complement.
GGGACCTACAGGTTGGCTGAGGAGGGACTGTTTAGCAGGGCTTATAGAGATAGGACAAGGGGCAATGGTTTGAAACTTGAGCATGGTATGTTTAGGTCAGACACATGGGAGAAGCTCTTTACAATGAGAGTGGTAAAATACTGGAACGGGTTGCTCAGAGTTGTGGTTGAGGCTTTGTCCCTGCAGACATTCAAGATCCGACTCAACGTGGCCCTGGGCAAACTGATCTAGATGGAGCTGTCCCTGTTGACTTGCAAGGGTGCTTGGACAAAGTGACTTTTGAAAGTGGATCACTCTGAATTTTCTGTGCTGTGTTATAGCAAAGTTGTAATTCTTCATAGTATGGAGGAGCAGATTTCCTGAGAACAGTATTTTGCTTCCTTTCCAGGTCACCTGTGTTAGAGGTCTGTCTGTCTTTTTTGGGGGACAATATCCCAAATATTAGATGCAGAAATGCTGCCAAACTTCTTCATTTATCTAGTAACCTAGGCACTGTAGGCGTCTAATACTTCCTCTTTAAAATATCCGTTGGAAAGGGAAGTATGAACTGTCCAAGTTACAGGAAATACATAGTGGTAATTATCCTGTTGTTTATGAGGACCTTGCAACACGTCCTCATGCAGCTGAACACTGCATGCTGTACCAAAGGCTGCTCAGGTGAACACAATATATGTTGGCAGTCTTACTTCTAAACCATCTCAAATGCAATGCTAAGCTGATTGTCCAGTGTGGGTTGTGATCTTAACTATCCTGTCTAGGTTTTTACCAAGAAGAGGAGCAGGGATTTTCTTTGGAAAACTTTATTTGGTTATGGTTTGCTATGCATGCCTATTAAGCCTTCCTGGATAGCAGATGTGTTGGGGCTAATATTCTATCTCCGTATTTCTACCCTATGAAATCAAAACACTGGTCCATTTCAGATACTGTAAAAAATCTATGTCCCTAGTTCAAAGTTACTTCAGCAGAACGAATCCTAGCACTGGTGACTTATTAATGTAGTGCTGTTGCTTCTGAATTGTTGGTCTTGTGCTATTTACTACAGTTTTGGATTGTGTATTTAAAGTTTTGAGTCGATTTGATGTGTTGCTAATCCTAGAGCTTGCAAAGATAGTCTTGAGAAGTTGTGAAGGCTGCAGGGAACTCTTCAACTCATTCAGTGTCTTGAGGGAGGGACTGCATAGCTGCTTGCCTTCCGTATGACATACAGGCTAATGTCAGTGCCTGTAGAGCTTCAGCAGGAGATTCTAGCAGCTGTCATTCAAGGTGACACATCAGCCTGCTATGATAAGCTGTCGGATATTGTGCGGTTTTCATAGATTGATAGAATACCATGTTGGAAGGCACCTCAATGATCATCTAATCCAACCTTTCAGGGTAAGAATACAGTTTAAATTAGATGGCCCAGCATCCTGTCAAGCTGGGCCTTTAAACTCCCTAATGTAGCGGGAATCCACTACCTCCCTTGGGAGTTTATTCCAATGTTGAACGTGCTTCTGCTGAGTAGGGGAAGGAGTTATTATATTATCTGAAGCAAGCCCCAAAAGACTCTCTGTTTTGATAAGAATCAATACCTGTACCACATACTCGAGCCATTAGTATTATGGTGTCTTCAGGGCCTTCTTGTGCAGCCTGTTGTTAAATGGTTGCTGTTAAGCTCTTCGGAACAGAGCACAGGCCAGCAGGGATGACACTGAAGGACAGCTAGGTAGACTGATGCCAGCAGAAAGCTGGCATCTTTCTTTTAAGGATTCTTATGTAGTAGTATGCAACCTCTTGGGACATTGGGACGATTGCGTCTGTAGGAGGCCCTTCATGCAAATGCTGAATGCTGCTTTTAATCTTTCCCGCTCGGCTGTGTGCAGTTAAGAGAGGGCAAATGGGAGTCGAGCTGGGCTCTAGGTAGCTTCATTTGCTATTGCGGCATTCCTCGGTGCTGGTGGGAGAGAGAGAGAGACAGACTGATGACTCATCAAGTCAGGTGGTTATGCCTCTGCTGTGTGTCAGAAATTTCTTTCCCCTCTGCAGCAGGCTTTCTCATCCCTCTGTGTAGGGACAGTAGAAGGACAATTATTTCCTAAGTGGCGGTGCTTAACTGCTGAATTCTGGCTTTGCTTCGTTGGGCCTGTGGATTTCTTTCTTTTTTTTTTTTTAACTCCCTACTTCTGCAGATTAAGGTAAGAATCTGTGTTTATGTGATAAAATAGTCTTGGATTTTCTTCCTAGCTGGAAGAAGGCTCCTTTTGAAAATCTCGTTGGAGTCTTAATTTTGAAGGGATCTTTGTGATAAGGCAGTTCATTTTGTCAATTCTTGGTCTGATTGAATGTCTGAAGCAAAACCAAGGAGCCGTAATAGAAAACAGGATTCTCCATCGCTGAGAGCAGGAGAGTGTTTGGCATTAATGTCTAGCTAAAATTGCTGTGCTGAGGAGAAACCAGGATAGAAAACTCAGGTCATCGGTCCTTTTTTGTTTGTTTAGGACTACAAAATTCCTTTAATAAATCACCTTTCAGTCAGAAATAGTTCTGCAGCAAGTAGTATTTTGATTTTTGGCACTGTTAGGCAGTGTACAACAATGTTAGAGATTAAGAGCACATTTAAAATCAGTTGATGAACTGTTTAGGATGAGGAAGATTGCTGTATATAAACTGTAAAGGATGCAAGATGCATTTGCTCCCCAGAGTATAATATTAAAGAAATATGCTGTCTAGGTGTGCTAGTGGACTTTTGAAGGAAGGGACTGAATATAGTGCCTTGTATCCTGTGTAGGCAAGAGGCCTCTGCAAAGCTGTAGAAGCTCAGTAGATTTTGAAAATGGATAGCCATCACAGCTTGTGGGCTAAGGGCTCACTGCCTGCACACACATCATGTTACATTTAGCAAATACTGACATGCTTTAGGGAATTTAATTTATCTGAGCACTGATAATGAAAACATATAACGGAGTGGGTAGGTGAGGCAACATTTCCATCCTCAAGGACTTTGTCATATAAAATCAAAATATTTCATATGCACACACAGTCACAAAAAAAAAACATGCAGAGATAAATAATAGGTTTTTAATTTTCTTTCCCTTAATTTGTATTCAATGGTCAAATATCCATAACTCCTTAAAGAATTCAGCTTGGCTGGGTGAGCATTGGCTTTTTAGACTGTGTATACTTTGCTTAGAAGGATATAGGAGATGGAATGCCAAAAAAGGAGGAAGGCTTCATCTTCTACACTTGGAGTAGTTAATAGGTATGTGTTTAAAAGCAGTTGGTGAAGATGCTAAAGGTCAGGACAAAGACAAGTTTTATTAGTGTGTTGCTAGGTGGTCTAGCAGAGTAATCCTGTTCTCTTTTAGTTGACTTGGTTAGTGATTTGGGAAGAGAGAGGGAGTGGAGCAGCCACAGGAGCAGGAGAGGCAGGTGCTGGATGTCAGGATGCAGTTTTAACTGCAGAATGCCTAATCTGAGCTCCTTATTTGTGTCCCTAAAAAAAATCAACAGTAGGTTCAATTGGTGGTCAGCTGACCTGCAGGGTTTGGGTATGAAGAAGAGTGAGATTAAAACAAAGCTGGGCAATGTTCTTCCTCCTTTTTCTTGCCTTTGTGAATTGATTTTCATAAGGGACCCTGTGCTGTCTAATGGCCAAACAGCAACTAATTCAGTTGTGAGAAACTAGTGTAACTTTATTGTACTTCTGTGGAAATTTTCAGTAGTAGGGCTCTAGATATCATTCTTTATGGTATATTGAAGGAAATGCTTTGGGTGGATTTATAAGACTAGCTGCTCTTTTCAGTATGAACAGTAATCGTGCTTGAAAGAGAACCAGCTCTTAGCAGCTGCTCAGGAGATGCAGATTGGTTTCTGAGGACCTCCCCTCTGTCAGGTTGGACAAGGCCTTAAGTGACCTGTACTAGTGGGAGGTGTCCCTGCCTATGGCAGGGGGTTGGAACTAGATAATCTCTGGGGTCCCTTACAACCTTACCATTCTATTAGATGATTCTGTGACTTGTCAGATGAGACTTTTGAGAGATGAGCAGTGAAACTGAAATTGTCTTCTGAGCCTAAACAATAGCTTAAAGGATAAACTGTGTTTATGGAGAGTAGAGGGATCTAATAGAGCCTTTGAGCTGGAGAGCAGTTAGCCGTTCCACTTCAGGCTGGTGGTGACTGAGTCATGATCAACTGTTGGGGTGGCTGTTGTGAAGTGAATCAGTGGTAGCCATGTTATACAATCCGCTCCAGCGAGATGTGGAGCCTGAAAGAATCTGTTCCTTCAGGTTGAACAGGAGTTTGGAATCATTGGAGACCCTTTTATTGCAGGGCAGAGCTACCAACTGAAAATATTTAGATTGGTAAAGAGTCTAAGGGGTAGAGGAACTGTAGTGTATTGAAACAACAGAAAACAATAATAAGATTTTTTTAAAAATAGCAGATTTCAGCTACCTCTGCTTCTGAAGGACAGGCAGGAAAGCATCCTTCAATGACGGTGGAAGGGGTGGCAATGTAGTTGTTGTCTTCTCTGTTGTGCGTGGGGCAAGTTTTCAAGCCCAAGTATGCCTCTTGTCTTTTTACAGCCCTCAGAAAGGAGGTTGTAGTGAGATCGAGTCAGTCTGTTCTCCTGAATAACAAGTGATAGTGCAAGACAAAATGTCCTCAAGTTGTACCAGGTTTAGAATGGTTATTAGGAAAAAAATAAAAATCACCAAAAGGGTTGTTAAGCAATAGAACAGTTTGTTCAGGGAAGTGGAGCCCCTATCCCTGGAGGTATTTTAAAAGATATGCAAATATGGTGCTTAGTGGTGGAAGACTTATTTGCTGCCTTGCAGAAGATGTTGGGTTATGTTAAGCTTCTCACAAAGACTGTCAGCATCAACAGATGTCTTGCACAGTTTGTGTGACTGAACCACAGACGTACTGGATAGGCCCTGTTGGTACAGGGACCATTATATACTGGGGCTGCCATACCACACATTTCACCAGCTCTGTGTCATACATGTGTCAACGAAGTAGAGATGGATAAAGAGTTGCCTTCGATGCTCCAACACTAACTGGTTTCCAGGGTAACACAAAGAATGGTAAGGCCTGACAAAGCAAAACCATTAAATACTCCAGAAATGCACCAGAAGCAGCACAGCCCAGGACAAACATGGATCAGAGAGGTCTGTTTCTATAACAGCTTTTCCTGTGCCGATTTAGATTCTCTAAACTGTTACAGGCAAAAAATGTCCGTTTGTTGCAAGTTGAGGAGTTTTTTCATTTTTTAGCACAACTCTGTAATGCTCCACAGGTTTCGCTCAGAGATGAGGTTTTGTAATACCTGTCTGTGAGGCTGTAGGGAGGACTTAAATGCCTGTGTGCTGATGCTTGTGAAGATACGTGTTCCTTCCTCTGAATACTGATTCAACAGCTTAAGATAGCAAACCAGTATTTCCCCAATTAATATTTCTAGTATCGTTTTTTAGTGACTGAAGGCAATAAAGCAGTCCCAGAACATTCTCTTCTTGCTCACTCAGAATCATGGAAAATGCCATATTTTGATGGAGGGTAGATGAAATGTGGAAGACAGAAGAGATTGTCCATCATTTAAATATCCTTGAGAACAGTCCCATGGTGTTACGGCATCTTTGGAGTGCAGCTGTTTCACTCAGCAGTGGTTTGCGGAGCGTATTATGGAGTGATCTTCCACTCTTGTGTTTCTGCAACAGTGGTTGTTAGTTCTTCTATTTGTTTAAATTAGTTACTTTTTAATTTTTTATGGCTTTAAAAACAGCATAGTTAAGGTATTATAAGCTATGTGGGTTCAGAATTCGTTCTAAGTGGAAACACAAGAGGGGAGAAAGAGGAGAAACCTACTATAGGGGTGTATTCTTCAGGACTGACTCTCTTCTTGTTTCATTCTGTACAGTTGAACAGGCAAAATGGACTTCTCCAAGCTACCCAAAATCCGTGATGAGGACAGAGAGGCTTTTGTTGGCTATGTCCATGGAGTCTCTGGACCTGGTAGGTATTGTTTTATAAATAAAATCATGGCTTCTATTTCAGCTAGTGTCTTATTATCTTATTAATATTTTTCATTTGGAAGTGAAGTAATAGAGCTCTGGGCAGGACTTTGTCTTTTTTTGGAGGGGAGAGGCTTTTTAAGACGCATCACTGACTTGTCTAAAATATTAAGAAATACACTAACATGATGTTACTCCCAGTTAATCTCATTTAAAGACATAATGAGCAGAAGTAGGCTGATGAGTAGTAATAATAACAATAAAACCAAAAGGTAGCGAGCTTTCTGGGTGAGATAAAGCTCCTTGGTCAGAAGTCTGCAGGCCCAGTCTCCGCTTCTCTAAAAAGGTGTAAGATACACAGTCCGTTCTCACTGAAATGAAGTTTGACCCTGTGCTTTCTGGAATACTCAGTGTCCCCTGCCAGTGTCAAGCTGTTCTGTGTCACTGCACCCTGGGCTGGAGGGGCCTAGCAAGGTGCTGCAAGAGTCAGGGAAGGTGGTAGTGCAGCTGGGAGAAGGACTCTTATCATGCTTATCAAGCTTATGTTTCTTCAGGCTCTGATGGTAACAGTTCTTAATATGTGCAGACTGCCAGCTTTTCCGCTCCCTCCTGCATTCTCTTCAAGAGGTGAAGGAAAGGATGGGAATGTGATAACAGAATAATAACATTGATTTTTTTTGTTAGTGTGGCTTATTTGTTGAATAGGAAACTCTGAATAAGACCCTTGGCTGTGTCTGTCTAAATAAATACCTGTTCTTTAACTGTCAGTCTCTTCACTGCAGAAGCAATACTTTAAAAACAATTTCAGACTGATGCAGCTTTCTTCTCTGAGAAATGGAAAATGTATTTTTGTGTAAATGTGTGAACTTCATGTGCAAGATTGTATTAGAATATAAAAGATGCAATAAATTCTGCCCTAAAGCAGCTAGGCCTGCTGAAATCTAACTGAAACAATCACAGAATGTCAGGGGCTGGAAGGGGCCTCAAAAGCTTATCCAGTCTAACCCCGCTGCTAGAGCAGGATCACTTATACCAGATCACACAGGAACACGTCTAGGCAGGTTTTGAATATCTCCAGGGAGGAAGACTCCACAACCCCCCTGGGCAGCCTGTTCCAGTGGTCTGTCACCCTCACAGGGGAAAAAATTGCTCCTCATGTTTACATGAAACTTCCTATGCCTCAGCTTCCACCCAGTGCTCCTTGTCTTGTCATTGGGCATCACCAAGACGAGCATAGCTCCATCCCTCTGGCACTCATCCTTTTCATATTTACAAATATTGATGAAGTTATCTCTCAGTCTCCTCTTCGCCAGGCAGCAGAACCCCAGCTCCCTCAGTCTCTCCTCGTAAGGAAGATGCTCCATTCCCTTAATCATCTTTGTGACTCTGTGCTGAACTCTCTCAAGCAGTTCTATGTCCCTCTTGAACTGGGGGCCCAGAACTGGACACAGTACTCCAGGTGCAGCCTCACCAGGGCAGAGGAAGGGTGCAGGAGAACCTCTCTTGACCTGCTAGCCACATCCCTTTTAATAAACCCCAGAATGGCATTGGCCCTCCTGACCACAAGAGCACCAACAGGTTTCAGACTCAAAGTGTGCTGTACACCACTCTTCATCTGTTTAAAGTGCCCTGAGATACACATAACATCTATTTAAAAAAAGAAAGTAGTATTTCCTTGGAAGCTTTGTGGGCATCTATCACTCAAGATACAAGAGTCTGTATTGCCTTAGCAAGTGCCTTGGCTTGATCTATATGTGGAAACTGTTAGGTCAGATCTCAGATGCTACCAAGGTAAACAGAAGTTTGAGGGACTTGAAAGTGCTGGTCTCCAACTACAGGTTTGTGTAACTGCCAGGTATCAGGTGAACTTTTGGCAGTTTCTTGTATGTTTTACTTTAGTTGGATTGGAATTTCAGCTAACTGAGGGGAGATCCTAAGCATTCACCATCTGTCAAGATGGATAAGAGAACTTAAGAGCATGAATTGTCTGCAAGCTACAATCTTCTGATAGTGTCCTCATGTTGAGAGTTCAGGAACAGTATGAAAAGCATAGGGAAGCTTTTTCTTCCTGCTTTGAAATTAGAAATAGCAGGATTTATGACAGCTTCTGCTCTGAGTGAATATGAGGCTTATGCTGTGTAGTTCTTACTAACATCTGTTGAGTAAATTTCCTGAGATACAGGAAAAATATTCACCTCTGTGCCTGTCTTTTATAGTGGTCACAGCATGCAACATGGCGGGTGCTGCTATGTACGAACTGGTGCGAGTGGGCCACAGTGAGCTGGTGGGGGAGATTATCCGACTGGAAGGTGATTTGGCAACTGTCCAGGTGTATGAAGAAACATGTATCCTTTCAACTGATCCCTCTGAACCTGCCAGACCACGCAGTCCAAAGCATAGTGGTGAACAAAGCTTACTGGGACCAGCACTTTGTAATTCACTGCCAGCCAAGACATGAGTTCTGCATGCCTTTGGTAAATTCTGGTGGCTTTGAGGTAAATAGCATCTAGAGAATAGTTTTGTTGGTTTGGTGGGGTTTTTTTGTTTGTTTGTTGTTTTTTTTTTTTTTATTAAGTGGAAGTCAAATAATATATGCATTAGAATTTAATTTTAATTTCGATGGTATAGCTCTTTGTTGAGAAGTTGTTTGACAAGTGTCAACCAGAAATGGCATAACTGCTCAAGCAGTATTTGTTGCATTTTTTTATTTGCTTTTGGAAACTATGTTTATATAACACTTAGCTAGAAAATGTGAAATGAGCAGAGTATTTTACCAGACATAGTAGACTACATTTTTACTTCTCCTGTGGCTTACAGAGTCTTGGTCCAGCTGGGATACAACATGTATTCTAAAATATACTTAACTTAAAATGTATTTTCTATTACACATGTATGAGAGAATGTCAGGAGAGAAGTCATAAAGCTTGAAGGCTTGAAGCCAGATCCTTTTTGCTTGGTTTTTTTTTTTTTTGGTCATATTCCTTTAAACTTAAAAGTTGGCTCTGTGTATCTGTAGAGACTATGAAAAAGCCTGTGCTGGTTCCCAAAGGTTTGCTCCAAGGAGCCAGATGGTAAACTGGTGACTAGACCTTCTCTGTACCTAATAATTCATCATTTTAGCCATCATCATTAAAGCATCTATTAACCTTCTATTGATACATGGAACAAGTTTGACTATAGTTCATTCTTGGGTTACTGATGAAGAGGACTGTCTCATAGGGCTCTTTGAAGTCAACTTGCATTTAATTCCTTGCATCTTGCGGAGGATTTTTGAATCATAGAATGGTAA
>WBNM01012085.1:9896-25748 GCA_013399055.1 Ramphastos sulfuratus | reverse complement strand
CCCGCCCCGGGCCCCCATTCCGGCAGCTCCCTCCCCCGTCTATCTCCATCTCCGTACATACACAGCCGTGCGTGCCTGCCCGCGTATGCACAGACAGATAGCGCAGCAGACACCGACATGTACTCCCTGCGTGTGTTTGGGAAGAGAAAAATAAATAGCAGGCACCTCTCTCTTTCTTTTGTTCCGCTTTCACACTCGCACACTTATGATTTAGTGCGATTCCCGGAGCCTCAGCTGCTCCCCAGCCACTTGCGAGTCACTTGCCCACTTTCCCCGGCATTAACTTCCATCCTTGCTGCTGGAGGTGCTGGGGGAGCAGGCCCCCCCCCTCCCCTTCCCCAGATACGTTTCGTAAGGGAGGCAGAGGAGGTGCGTCTCTGCCTTTATCTCCCGCGCTCTCCCCAACTTTCATCCTCACCTCGGGGAAAAATCAAACCCCATCACCAGCCTCTGCCACTGCAGCTGCCTAAACGGCTTGCGGATTAGATCGGAACCCGCCGCTCCTTACCCCCCCAAATTTCTCTCTTTTCTCCGTCTCTCGAGGAGTCCTGACAAATATGGTCCAAGGCTGCGGGCACAAGTGAGCATGCGCCCGCCGAGCCGGGGCTGGGGAAAGGGGAAACCACCGCCGCCGCCGCCGCCGCCGCCGCTCCTCTTCCTCCCTCTCGCCGCCCTGCCGCTGCGCCCCGGACACCGGACACCGGCCGGCGGTCGCGATCGTCGCCCCCGCCGCAAATGCGGCCGGCAGCCAGGGCCCCGCCGCGGGCTGCGCAGTTCCTTCCCCACGCGATCCGCCGCCGACGCTGGAGGAATAATGAGGAGACTTGTGCCGCGGCCGCGCCGTGCTGGGTGACCGCAAAAACCGTGCCCCGCGCTGCTCGGGCTGCCAAGGGGCCGCGGACACCCTCCCCGCCGCTCCTGGCCCCCCACCCTCCGCACAGAGCGGGACTGGGGCAGCTGCGCACCGGGAAGGGTAGCGGAGACCCATCGGGAGAGGGGCAGCTCGCTGCGGCCCCACCGAGGGCTCCTCCGGGCGCACTCTGCCCTCCAGAGCCTGGGCTTCGCCCCACAGACGGGCGCCCTGGGGTGACCTCGTGTCTGTAGAGCTGCCCAGAGCGCAGGTTGGCAGTGGTGTCACATGTGGCACCTGCCTGCCTCCTCGCCGCCCTCCGTTCCCCGAGAAAACGCTGCCTCCGGCCGCTACCTGCTGTCACTTGCTGCTCTCCAGGAGACGGTGAAGACTGAAGGCCCGTGTTGCTCCGTGGAGTTGGCCAGGGTGGGCTTCCTCCACCTGCGAGAGGCAAAGTGAAGCACAATAGATCTACACAAGGCCTAACTGGCCTGGGAAAGGGAGGATGGAGCATTGCCATCAGTGGTATAGAGACCATCCTTCTGAAAATGCAGCTGTCTGTACAGTAAGGAGAGGAAATGGCCTCAGCTTGCACCAGGAGAGGTTTAGGTTGGACATGAGAGAAAACTTCTTCCCTGAAAAGACTCAAAGACTGGAGCAGGCTGCCTAGGGAGGTGGTTGAATGCCCATCCCTGGGCGTGTTAGAGACAGGCAGAGATGTGACACTGAGGGACATGGCTTAGAGTTAAGGAATGGTTGGACTGGATTATCTGAAAGAGCTTTTCCAACCCAAACCATTCCCTGGTTCAATTATCTATCTATATAGTTTCAGGCAAGGTGTGAAAACAAAACTGGACATAATCATACTCATCCTAAATATTTTTTCCAGACCACGGAATGTCTCCCTAAGGTGACTCTGTCCTTTGAAGACAAAACCTGGGAAAGTGAAATTTGTATTTTTAATAGTTTGGCACCTTGTTCTCTCTCTCTTAAAATGACTCTCAAATCTCAATATGCCCTGTTGTTGATCACAGTAATGGGCAGCAGCCACATCTCCTCTTCATTTTCTTCGTGCTCCCTACAACAACTTTGGCCCAAATTACTGGAACAGAAATGCTAATAATACTGATAAGTATCCAGGAATAAGCATCAGCATGAAGAGGCAATCAATATATGGCAAAAATACTTTCCTACAAAACCAGAATAAACCAGTAAGATAGTTGCTGCAAGGCCAAAACCAACTTTTTTTTTTTTTTTGCTTTTATGGTTATGTCACTGGCACAAGCTGCCCAGAGAGGCTGTGGAGTCTCCTTCTCTGGAGCTTTTCCAGCCCTATTGGATGTGTTCCTGTGTGACCTGTGCTGGATTCTCTGGTCCTGCTCTGGCAGAGGGGTTGGACTGAAAGATCTCCAGAGGTCCCTCCCAACCTCTAATAACATCCTGTGAGCCTGTATCACAGTGAGTGGTATCCCCATAGCAGGGCCAGCATAGAATCATAGAATCACAGAATCATAGAATCATAGAATGATAAGGTTGGAAATGACCTCAAAGATCATCTAGTTCCAACCCCCTGCCATAGGCAGGGACACCTCCCACTGCACACTGGCAGAAGATTTTATGGTGAGCGTTTCTCAAGCCCCTTTGGCTCCAGTGGCCTTGCACAGAGGCTGCAGTTTTCATCAGTGAACCTAAGTTCATTAGTAACTAATGACAGGAAACAGTGTGGACCTAATTGTAATAATTAGTGGTAAAATGCATTTCGGTTCTTCTAAAACACAGATGCAAACAAGTAGTAGAGGAGGAGGACATTTTTTTGCTTTTCACCAGTGAATGAAATTTAGGGGTCACAAAGAAAGAACAAGCTGCAAGTGCAGGCATTCAGTGCCTGTCTGAGAACCATTTCCTGATGGTTTGGGTAATGTTTTTACCCAGATAGCTGCCAACTAACGAGATTGTTCTGTTGTAGCATTGAATTAGCTGGGCCCTGGAGAAGGCACTTGGAGAATGATGCAATTTGCTGCCTGAGGATGCTCAGCCTGTACTGGTCATTTCTCCAGATGACACCCAGGTTCAGGGCAGGGTAGATCACAGCCTGTTGTGAAGAGGCATTTCTAAGAACACAAGGGATGAGTTATCTGCAGTTAGCTTAATTTATGCATGGGAAACTTTGTCTCTTTGCCTTTGAAAATCTTAGAATCACAGAATTGTTTGGATTGGCAAAGCCCTCTAAGATCATCCAGTCCAACCTTCAAACCAGCCCCGCCATGGCCACTAAACCATGTCCCACAGTGCCATGGCCACACCTTTCTGGAACACCTGCAGGGATGGGGACTCCACCACCTCCCTGGGCAGCCTGTGCCAACCCCTGACCACTGTTGCAGAAAAGACATTTTTCCTCATCGCCAACCTAACCCTCCCTGGCACAATTTCAGGCCATTTCCTCTCCTTCTTTCACCTCATCCTAGGAAGAGTCCAACCCCCACATCACTGCAACCTCCTTTGAGGGAGCTGCAGAGAGCAATGAGCTCTGTCCTCAGCTAGGGAAACAGTTTATGATGCATGAAGAATCCTGAAATCAACTAAGTTTTGTTCTGACATTTCTTAGGGGACGTTTCTGTTGGACATTAGGAAAACTTCTTTTCCCCAAAAGGGCTGTCAAGCCCTGGAACAGACTGCCTGGGGAAGTGCTGGATTCCCCATCCCTGAAGGGGTTTCAAAGGTGTGCAAATGTGGTGTACAGGGACTTGGCTTAGTGGTAAACTGGCAGTGCTGAGTTAAGGATTGGACTTGATGACCTTTAAGGTCCCTTCCCACTAAAACAATTGTATGATCCTGTGGCAGAACTTGTAAAACTCTGTCGTATTCTGACCCATCCAATCCTGCAGAAGGCCTAGTGTAGCCCCTTGCAGAAAATGATGGCACAGGTGGAAGAGCTCCTTGAAGGACCTGTATTGGACATCAGAGCTGAAACTAAGCATAGAATCATAGAATTATAGAATGGTAAGGTTGGAAGGGACCTCAAAGCTCAGCCAGTTCCAACCCCCTGCCATAGGCAGGGACACCTCCCACTAGCACAGGTCACTCAAGGCCTCCTCCAACCTGGCCTTGAACACCTCCAGGGAGGGAGCAGCCACAACCTCCCTGGGCAACCTGTGCCAGTGTCTCACCACCCTCACTGCAAACAACTTCCTCCTAACATCCACTTTCAATCTCCCCTCTGCCACTTCAAACCCATTGCCCCTTGTCCTGGCATTGCAAGACCTTGTCAATAGTCCCTCCCCAGCCTTCCTGTAGCCCCCTTCAGATACTGGAAGGCTACTCTAAGGTCTCCTGGAAGCCTTCTCTTCTCCAGGCTGCAGAGCCCCAACTCTCTCAGCCTGTCCTCACAGCAGAGCTGCTGCAGCCCTCTCAGCATCTTGGTGGCCTCCTCTGGACTGGCTCCAACACTTCCATGTCCTTCCTGTGCTGGGGGCTCCAGAACTGCACACAGGACTGCAGCTGGGGTCTGAGGAGAGCAGAGCAAAGGGGCAGAATCCCCTCCCTTGCCCTGCTGCCCACACTGCTCTTGCTGCAGCCCAGCACACAGTTGCTGTCTGGGCTGCACTCACACTGCAGCCTCATCTTGAGCTTTTCATCACCCCAGACCCCCAGGGCCTGTTCCTCAGGGCTGCTCTCAGCCATTCCCCACCCAGCCTGGAGCTGTGCTTGGGATTGTGCCTACCCAGGTGCAGGACCTTACACTTGGCCTTGTTGAATGTCATGAGGTTGGCCTGGGCACAGCTCTGCAGCCTGCCCAGGTCCCTCTGGATGGATCCCTGCCCTCTAGCAAGTGACTGTGCCACACAGCTTGGTGCCAGCTGCACACTTGCTGAGGCTGCACTGATTCCTCTGTCCATGGCACTGACAAAGATGTCAAACAGCACTGGTGCCAGCACTGACCCCTGAGGGATGCCACTTGGCACTTGGTCTGCAGGTGGACATTGTGCCCTTGATCACCACTCTTTGTGTGCCACCATCCAGCCAGTTCCTTACCCAGCAGTGCTCCACACATCCAGTCCATGTTTTTCCAGTTTGGTGCCCAGGATGCCATGTGGGACAGAGTCTAATGCCTTACTCAGATCCAGGTAGATGCCATCAGTTGCCTTTCCCTTGTCCACTGTCGCTTTGACTTCTTCATAAAAAGCCTCTGAACCAAGACACAGCAGAGCTCTAGGATCAGCAGTTTGCTCTTAGAGCAAAGCCAAGGGACTTGGAAAATTATTAAAAGATACCTCCTGTTGTCTGTCCCTCCTTCGATCCCAGCCCCAGCCATATCATGGCAGCTCTTGATGTGTAACAAGCCCACTATTTTGTCAATAAACATTTATTGAGGAAAAATAGATTCAACAGCAGCCAAATATGCTCTTTAAATGAGAGTTCTGTTGGCATTTCAGTGAAGAGGAGACTCCCATCTGCACTCTGAAGACAATTGTGCATGCCTGTTGTCTGGATGGGAGTGTGACGTTTAGTGTCGCCTTGGCACTCCCTTTAATTGCAGATTTCGGAGCAGCTAAATTTGGGCTCTCTCAGAATATTCTTGTAACTCGTTGAATAGGTGTTTGTACTGCAGCCAAACACTGATTGTTTTGCTGAGAGCAAGCAGATGAACATCCTCAAACATGGCTTCTGCATCCCAGATCCTGAACTCCATCTAAGGTGTCGAGAGGAAATAAATGCACCTCAGAGATCCAGCTGGTGTGGGGGGTTTGTAGTGTGTGGGCTTCCAGATGGGCAGCAAAGTTCAGTTTTGGGCACCTCACTGTAAGGAAGACATTGAGGAGCTGGAGCATGCCCAGAGAAAGGTAATGAAGCTGGGGAAGGGTCTGGAGAACAGGGCTGGGGAGGAGCAGCTGAGGGAGCTGGGGGAGTGCAGCCTGGAGAAGAAGAGGCTGAGGGCAGAGCTCATTGCTCTCTGCAGCTACCTGAAAGGAGGCTGCAGTGAGGTGGGGGTTGGGATCCTCTCCCTAGTACGAGGTGATAGAAGGAGAGGAAATGGCTTGAAATAGTGCCAGGGGAGAGTTAAGTTGGAGATGAGGAAAAATTTCTTTTCTGCAAGAGTGGTCAGGAATTGGCACAGGCTCCCCAGTGAGGTGGTGGAGTCCCCATCCCTGCAGGTGTTCCAGAAACCTGTGGGCATGGCACTGTGGGACACGGTTTAGTGGCCATGGTGGTGTTGGGTTGCTGGTTGGACTGGATGATCTTGGAGGGCTTCTCCAACCAAACACATTCTATGATTTTACAGCTTCTCAGACAACATCTAAACATAACCTGAGGATCAGTGTTCACATTTCACCCAATTGCTTGACATTTCTGGGGTCTTGTCATCTACAATTCGGACTGAGATGCCTCAGAGCTGGCCTTGTTTCTCAAAAGGAGTCTACTTGTGACATTTTGTCACCCTTCCAGCAACCTGTGCAGCTCATTGTGTGACCTTCCTCACCAGGGACAGTCACCGGTCTGCCACATGATTCTTCCCCAGGCCTCACCCAGAGGACAGAAAAAAAGAGCTTGAGGACAATCACTGGCAAAAGAAAAAAAAGAAAAAAGAAAATGAAAATGTTCTGTATGCTGCTAGCAAAGATTCCAAGGCAGGAAATGGGAAGTGTAAAAGCTTTAAGGAGCTGGGGATGAGGAGAGGAGTGGGCCTGTCCTGCAGGAAAGAGGCACCTTGCAGCCCATGGTTCCCATCAGCAGTGCTCTCCCTCCCTCTCCAAGGACTGGATGTCCCCACAGAGGTGAAGCCACAATGGCTGATGGAATTGGCTGGGGCTTGCCACCAGTCCCAGAGAAGCTGGTTTCAGGTACCACACCAAAGAGGAGAGCTACTAACCCCTCCTAGCTCTCAACCCCAAGTGTGTGCCCTGGCCACAGCCCAGCTCTGTGTCTGAGTGAGCCTGGGGTACACAGCAGTCTTCTTTTCCTGGGAGGGAAGCTTCAGTGGGAATGCTTGGAAGGAACTGCAGGGGTTTCCAGCTGTGTTTCAGCTCATTGTGCACCTGGATGCACTCTGGGGGCAGCCCTGGACAGCTTGTTTCTAGAAACTAGGAGTTCCAAGCAGGTAAAGCAGGGATTTCACAGATTTCAGCAAAGCTGCAAGGCTACAAAGCTTTCCAGAGGTGGTCTTCATCTTGAAGGAATTCAAAGGCAGTGCAGATGTGAATTCTGGAGTCCCAGAACACACTGGGCTGGAAGGGACCCTTGAAAGTCACCATGTCCCACTGCCCTGCAGTCAGCAGGGACAGGTCTCCAACTAGAGCAGGCTGCCCAGGGCCCCATCGAGTTTGACCTTGAATGTCTCCAGGGATGGGGCCTCCACCACATCTCTGGGCAACCAGAGCAATACTGCCAGTGAAAAGTTTGGGAAGCAGTGGACCAGAATAATGAGGTGGAAAAGCAGAAAAAGTAATTTGTAAGAGTGGGTCAAATGCAAATTAGGACCTCTTGGGAATATCAATGAGCACTCTTAAGCCAGGAGAATGCTGAAGTTAGAAGCTTGGATGTATGAGTTGGGCATTAGGGAAGGGCTTGGAGCACTGGCAAAATGTTGCATCAGTGGAAGGAAGAAGGAGAGGACATCAGTTTGGCTGGTAGGGAGGAGGGGTACGAAGGTACAGCAGAGGCTGTACAATGCCAGATGGATGACAGGCCAAAAGAAGTCACTGAGACTGAAGGTCCTGAGGGAAGGAAAGGTGGGGAATAGTGAAAGAGAGAAGTGGAGTGGAAAGGGGCAGTGTGAGGAGGCATGGAAGGAAAGAGGAAAGAGGGGAAGGAGCATGAGTCAGGCAAAGCTGCAACAGAAGGAGGTTTGCAGTCTTTAAAATTTGAGTTCTCCAGGTGAAGTTTGGAAGGCTGATCACAGCCAAGAACCTGATCATGAGTGAGGAAGAGGCCAGTCACAGAATCACAGAATTAACCAGGTCGGAAAAGACCTTTGAGATGATCAAGCCCAACCTATCACCTAACACCTAATGAACTAACCCCTGGCACCAAGTGCCTCATGCAGCCTCCTCTTAAACACCTCCAGGGATGGAGACTCCACCATCTCCCCGGGCAGCCCATTCCAATGCTGTGAAGAAGTCACCAGAAGGCTCCCTGACACTGAGCTCCATCCCTGCCTGCTCTTTGCTCAGGGGTGTGGGCACACTCTGTGCCAGGGCCATCGCCCTAAGCCAGAGGCTGCAGCTGCAGCCGTGCAGCAGCTGAGAGCAGCCTTGCAGCAGAGCATGGTGTTGGAAAGCCTCTTCAAGCTGTCATCCAAAAGCTGGCAAGCACCCTGAAAGCTAGGGCTGTGTTTTCAAGTGTGCACAAAGAAGGGAGGTTGAGAAGGCAGCACAGGAGCAAACACAACCTTGGGGAGCAGAAGCTAATAAGAAAGGGTTGCAGCCTGTGCTCCTTACATGGGCAAGGTTTTGGCTTCACTGCATGGAGCACATTGAGCTGCTGGACTGTGCCCAGAGAAGGACAACCAAGCTGGTGAAGGGCCTTGAGCACAGATCTTGTGAGGAGTGGCTGAGGGAACTGGGGGTGTTTGGTCTTCAGAAGAGGAGGCTGAAGGGAGACCTCATTGCTCTCTTCAGCTCCCTGGAAGAAGGTTGCAATGAAATGGGGGCTGGGCTCTTCTCACATGCAACAAGTGACAGGACAAGGAGAAACAGCCTCAAGTTGTGCCAAAGAAGGTTTAGGTTGGATTTTAGGAACAATTTCTTCCCATGAAGGATTCTCAGGCACTGTCACAGGCTGCCCAGGGAGGTGCTGGAGTCACCACCCCCGGAGGGGTTTCAAAGCTGCATGGATGTGATGCTGAGGGAGGTGGTTGAGTGGCAGTGGTTGGCAGCAGTGGTGGAGCTGTGAGCTCTGGGGGGGTGGCTGCACTGGGTGAGCTCAGAGGTCTCTTCCAACCTCAACAGTTCTGTGAATCTGTGAACAATTCTGCAGCAAAGGAAGGGGCTGTTAAGAATTTCTTGATCTGTTGCTGGAAAATGCCTGGCACTGAAGAACCAGCTGGACATGTGGGTCTGACTGGGTGGCAAAGCCTGACAGCCTGGGGGGAAGGAGAAGGGAGTCCCATCCAAGGTCCTTAAGACAGAATGGCAGGGTGAGAACTTGCTCTCCCTGGAGAGCAGCAGGAGAGTTTTTAGAGCAACGTGTGTCAGGCTTAGTGACTCACAAGCACATGTGGATGTCCTTAGCAAAACATGAATCGATCCAGCAGCAGATGAAGGGGGAAGAATCCCAAATTTTGCTTCTGTGAGACACAAGATTGGATGACTCAAAGTATGCATGGGAGCTCTTCCTTTTTTTCCCCTTATTTTCAGTCCCTTTTTGTCTAATAGTGACTTCCAACCAGTAAATACATCCCTCTGCATTCCAAAGGTGGTTGATGGTATAAGACAGATTGTAGGTACCAGGCAGTAGCTGGGATAATGCCCAGGCTTGAGCAAGGCTTCCTCTTGAGGCAAAAGCCTGGTGCCAGTGGTTAAAGGCAGTGGAAGGCAAACAGAACTGCAGCTAGGCTGGGGCAAATGTTGAACAAAGCATTTTGGGGCATTGAGAGGATGTTTCTCCTTACCTGGCATTCAGGGTGGCAGCAGCACAGGTACCTGTTAGACCAACCAAGTTTTATTCTCCTTAGTATCAGGTGATTGAAGGAGAGGAAATGGCCTGAAATTGTGCCAGGGGAGGGTTAGGTCAGATATTAGGAGAAAATTGTTTGCTGCAGGAGTGGTCAGGGATTGGCACAGGCTGGCCAGGGAGGTGCTGGAGTCCCCATCCCTGGAGGTGTTCAAGAAACCTGTGGCCATGGCACTTGGGGACATGGTTTGATGGCCATGGTGGGGGTAGGTTGCTGGTTGGACTGGATGATCTTAGAGGGCTTTTCAAGCAAGACAATTCTGTGATTCTGTGCACTCCAAGGCAATGAAGGTTGGTCTGGATGATCTTGGAGCTCTCTTCCACCCCAAACAATTCTCTGACTCTGAGTGTGGCTGCAATGAAAGCCACAGACAGCACATCTCCTGTGGCTGCTGGGCCCAGCACCCCTTGCACAACACTACCCTTTAGGATGCTTGCCAGTGATGTTGTGCCAGGTGGGCACAGCAGCAGCACTGCCCTCTTTGGAGAACAGCAGAGAGCAGGAACAGAGCCTGTTTCTGGGTCTGACAACAGAAGAACTATTCAGAATCAGGCACATTTGTGATTCTTTGTTGCCCATCCATAGTCCTCTGGCTTTGTGAGGGCAGCAGAGTGGGAGCTGTGGCTGTGCCCCCATTAGCATGGACAGCTACAGAGTCACAGAATCGTTTAGGTCATTGAGTCAACCACTAACCCTTAGTCCACCTCTAAGCTATATCTCCAAGCACCACATCTACACAGCTTTTAACCCCTTCCAGGGATGGGGACTCCACTACCTCCCTGGGCAGCCTGTTCCAATCCCTGACCACTCTGGCAGCAAAGACATTTTTCCCTATCTCCAACCTAACCCTCCCCTGGTGCAGCCAGAGGCTGTTCCCTCTTGCTCTATCACTTCTTCCTTTTGAGAGCAGACCAACCCTCACCTGGCTCCAACCTCCATTCAGGTAGCTGCAGAGAGCAATGAGCTCTGCCCTCAGCCTCCTCTCCTCCATGCTGCACACCCCAGCTCCCTCAGCTGCTCCTCCCCAGCCCTGTTCTCCAGACCCTTCGCCAGCTTCATTACCTTTCTCTGGGCATGCTCCAGCCCCTCAATGTCTTCCTTACAGTGAGGTGCCCAAAACTGAACCCAGTACTTGAGGTGTGTCCTTACCAGTGCTGAGTACAGGTTGAGAATCCCTGCCCTGCTCCTGCTGGCCACACCATTCCCAATACAAGCCAGGATGCCCTTGGCCATACTCATAAATGCAAATAGTAGCTGCAGTAAGAAGAAGGGAGTCTTTGTCCTGGACTTTGAAGCTGGATGCTGACCCTCCCCCTCATGCTAGGAAATCAGTCTGCCCAAATCTCATTTGTTATCTAGAAATTCATGATAAAGGGGGGACTCACTCTTAGAAAAACAGCCAGAGGTGGGAGTACCTGCTGGCTGGAGATGTCAAGGTTCAACAAACACGTGTTAATGGAGAACTCAGTCTCCTGGCTACCACAACAAAGCAGGCAGGATGTGCTTTGTGTAGGGAGCTGTGGATGTCAGTGGTCTGTGCAGGCTGATGCCAGCTCTTGGGAGAATCTGCTCCTCTTGGTTTGCATTTGCCATTTCCTGCAGCATGATTTGATTTCAGTATCCAGTGATGACAGAACTGAAGTGTTCAGAAGGAAATGAACTTCAGAAAAGATTCTTTAGCTGAAACTATTTTCACAAGCTTCAGGTAGCACTTCACAGACTCACAGGATGCATTGGCTTGGAAAGGATCCTCAAAGGTCATCTTGTCCAACCCCCTGCAGGCAGCAGTGACACCTCCAGCTAGAGCAGGCTGCCCAGGGACACATCAGGTCTGATCTTGAATGTCTCCAGGCTTGAGGCCTCAACCACATCCCTGGGCAACCTGTGCCAGTGTCTCATTACCCTCGTTGTGCAGAACTCCTTCCTGATGTCCAGCCTGAATCTGCCCTGCTCCAGTCTCAAACCATTACCTCTCATCCTATCCCCACAGGCCCTTCTAAACAGTCCCACCCCAGCCTCCCTGTAGGTCCCTTTCCAATTCTGAAATGCATCTCTAAGGTCTTTCTGGAGTCTTTTCCAGGTTGAACAGCCCCAATTCTTTCAGCCTGTCTTTCAGCCTGGTGCTCCAGCCCTCTGGCCATCTTTGTGGCCTCCTCTGGACCAGCTCCAGCTTTATGCCAAGTCCTCCAGGGGCCTCTTTGAAAACCAAAATCCTTCCCTGGCTTCAGTTGTAGAAAGAGGATGATGTGGCCTGGGAAGAGGAGCTCTATACTCACATGCTGGGACCAGTGCTGTTTGACATCTTTGTCAGTGCCATGGACAGAGGAATCAGTGCAGCCTCAGCAAGTGTGCAGCTGGCACCAAGCTGTGTGGCACAGTCACTTGCTAGAGGGCAGGGATCCATCCAGAGGGACCTGAGCAGGCTGCAGAGCTGTGCCCAGGCCAACCTCAGGACATTCAACAAGGCCAAGTGTAAGGTCCTGCACCTGGGTAGGCACAATGCCAAGCACAGCTCCAGGCTGGGTGGGGAATGGCTGAGAGCAGCCCTGAGGAACAGGCCCTGGGGGTCTGGGGTGATGAAAAGCTCAAGATGAGGCTGCAGTGTGAGTGCAGCCCAGACAGCAACTGTGTGCTGGGCTGCAGCAAGAGCAGTGTGGGCAGCAGGGCAAGGGAGGGGATTGTGCCCCTTTGCTCTGCTCTCCTCAGACCCCAGCTGCAGTCCTGTGTGCAGTTCTGGAGCCCCCAGCACAGGAAGGACATGGAAGTGTTGGAGCCAGTCCAGAGGAGGCCACCAAGATGCTGAGAGGGCTGCAGCAGCTCTGCTGTGAGGACAGGCTGAGAGAGTTGGGGCTCTGCAGCCTGGAGAAGAGAAGGCTTCCAGGAGACCTTGGAGTGGCCTTGCAGGATCTGAAGGGGGCTCCAGGAAGGCTGGGGAGGGACTATTGACAAGGGCTTGGAATGCCAGGACAAGGGGAATGGGTTTGAAGTGGCAGAGGGGAGATTGAAAGTGGATGTTAGGAGGAAGTTGTTTGCAGTGAGGGTGGTGAGACACTGGCACAGGTTGCCCAGGGAGGTTGTGGCTGCTCCCTCCCTGGAGGTGTTCAAGGCCAGGTTGGATGAGGCCTTGAGTGACCTGTGCTAGTGGGAGGTGTCCCTGCCTATGGCAGGGGGTTGGAACTGGCTGAGCTTTGAGGTCCCTTCCAACCTTACCATTCTATGATTCTGGTTTTATGACATATCCATTTCAGTGCTGTGCTGGGAAGCCTTTCTACCCTGCTTCAAGAAACATGTGGCCATGGCACTCTGCTTCAGTGGCCATGGTGGTGGTGAGTTGATGGTTGGACTCAATGGTCTTAGAGGTATTTTCCCACCCAGGTAATTCTGTGATTCCATGATTTTAACTAACCTCCACATATTCAAACTGGAAAAAATAAAGCTGAAAGACTTTTAGATTTGCAGTGTCCAGGAGTGCTGATGAGCTCCCAGGGAGCATTTAACACTTTTGCCCATCCAAGAAAGCACAGAAGAACTTTGAGATCCTTGGCTCAAAACCAGCAATGGACTTTTCCAACCCTCTCACAACTCATCTGGGCGAGCCTGAGTGGAACTAACAGTTTCATAAATATTTGATCATCCTGAAAGTAGCAGGCACAGTCTGCACTTCACTCACTGAAGTAATGGCAGTGGTGATGCTCTGCAAGGGTACCCTTAGTGCACAAACCTCACCTGGGGGCTCTTCTTAATGGGTAACCTCTGGCATCTCTCTTATGTGCTGGAGCCCCTCAGAGGGCTCTCCTGCAAGGACAGGCTGGGAGAGTTGGGGCTGTGCAGCCTGGAGAGGAGAAGGCTGAGGGGAGACCTTACAGCAGCCTTCCAGTACCTGAAGGCGCTACAGGAAGGCAGGGGAGAGGCTGTTTAGAAGGGTCTGTAGTGACAGGATGGTGTCAGTGGTTTGAAACTGCAGCAAGGGAGATTTAGGTTGGACATCAGGAAGGAGATCTGCACAATGAGGATGATGAAATACTGGAACAGGTTGCCCAGAGAGGTGGTGGGAGGCCTCATCCCTGGAGACATTCAAGGTCAAACTTGATGTATCTTTGGGCAGTCTGCTCTAGCTGGAGGTGTCCCTGCTGCCTGCAGGGGGTTGAACAAGAAGACCCTTGAGGGTCCCTCCCAACCTGATGCATTCTATGATTCTGTGCTCAGTTTAGAGCTAAGACCTCAGTGGGGTGAAGAATGTTCCTTGGAGTGGGTTTCAAATGTACACATTAAGGGTTTCTGGATTTTAATTAACTACACAGTGAGCTCAGAGAGCTGCCTAACATCACAGCCTGGCAGTCTCTGCACTGCACTTCTGAGACTAGAAACTCTTGTTACAAACTGTCTCCTACATAGGATCATAGAATGGTTTGGGTTGGGTTGGAAGGGACCCTCAAAGGTCATCTAGGCCAACCCCCCTGCAGTCAGCAGGGGAAGCCTCCATCATCACCATGCTGATAATCTCTTCCCATTCATAACACTTCTGACTTGCCCTGTTTTGGGTGAGTTAGCTCTGAGCAGCAATCCAATGAAGCAGAGATTTTACCTATATGGTGGCACACAGAGAGTGGTGATCAAGGGCACAATGTCCACCTGCAGACCAGTGCCAAGTGGCATCCCTCAGGGGTCAGTGCTGGCACCAGTGCTGTTTGACATCTTTGTCAGTGCCATGGACAGAGGANTTAGGTTGGAAGGGACCTCAATGATCATCCAGTTCCAACCCCCAGCCACAGGCAGGGACACCTCCCACTGGCACAGGTTGCTCAAAGCCCCATCCAGCCTGGTTCTGAACACCTGCAGGGAGGTTTTGGAGCACAGAAGCACAGAATGTGATCTTTGATCCACCACCTCCCTGGAGTTGTTGAGGACCAGGTTGGATGAGGCCCACCTGTTGTAGTGGGAGGTGTCCCTGCCTATGGCAGGGGGTTGGAACTGGCTGAGCTTTGAGGTCCCTTCCAACCTTACCATCCTATGATTCTATATATATATTGGAATGAGCAAGAGGAGTAGGTAGTGTCCATGTAGATTTATTCATATTAAAACACTTAATCTTTTGGAAGGGGCAGGGTTGGGTCTTGTCAGTGCAACGTAAGCCAAGTTTCAGCTGGGAACAAATAATTGAGTTATATAAGCACACATAAAAATAGCCTGACCCACATCTATAACAACAGGATCACATTCTAATCAAATGGTGTTTGTTGGAGCATTTCCTGAAGGCAGGAGGGGAAAAAAAAAAGCACCTCTGGAAATATAGGAATGGACTTTGGATCCACAAGACAGATTTGGTCTGTAGCAGACCCCCGTGGGGCTCTGCAGAGTGGTGGTTTATGAGCATGGCAGCTGGAACGGGAAGGCTTTGCCTCCCTGGTGCCAGGCCATGTGCCAGGGAAGATGAGTGTCCTGCTCTGGGTGTGGGGCAGGAGCTGTGAGCAGCAGAAGCTGCATACAGAAGGAGATCTGCAGTGAAGATGTTGTGGTCGTTGCTGTTTTATTTCGGTGCGGTCCTGTCTGCGCCGCTGCTGAGCGCAGGGCTGGAGCGAGCAGAGCGCTGCACACATCTGCAGGGAATCTGCAGCTGCAGAGCTCCAGAGGGTAGGGAGCATGATACAGATGTACTGCACAGGCTGCTGCTGCTGCTCTCATCTGTGCCGACATGCTCATGCAGACGGGCGCCTGCAGATGTGCAGGGCAGCCACGGGAGGTGCTCAGCCGGAGTCCGACCCAGCCTGGCTCGGCAGCTGCTGTCACCTCCCGGCAGCTTGCGGCCACAAGCTGGCACACAGAGTGCCCGCACTTGGGAGGGACTTAAAGAGCATCCAGCTCCAACCCCCCTGCCACGGGCAGGGACACCTCCCGCACTATATTCCAAGTCATTTTAGTTGTAGTTCTGCTCAGAGCTAAAAGCTGGGAGTATGACTTGGTCGTTGTGACTGTTTAACAGTTCACAAGGCTCAGGGACTGGGTTCATCAAGCAACATCTGCTCCTAAACCAGCAGGCTATGGGCACCTTTCCTTACACAGAGGGCACTTTCCTCTGCCTGGACCTGAGTAAGGCATTAGACTCTGTCCCACATGGCATCCTGGGCACCAAACTGGAAAAACATGGCCTGGATGTGTGGAGCACTGCTGGGTAAGGAACTGGCTGGATGGTGGCACACAGAGAGTGGTGAGCAAGGCCACAATGTCCACCTGCAGACCAGTGCCAAGTGGCTCCCTCAGGGGTCAGTGCTGGCACCAGTGCTGTTTGACATCTTTGTCAGTGCCATGGACAGAGGAATCAGTGCAGCCTCAG
>WBNM01012079.1:8387-18574 GCA_013399055.1 Ramphastos sulfuratus | reverse complement strand
CCCTGCCATAGGCAGGGACACCTCCCACTAGCACAGGTCACTCAAGGCCTCCTCCAACCTGGTCTTGAACACCTCCAGGGAGAGAGCAGCCACAACCTCCCTGGGCAACCTGTGCCAGTGTCTCACCACACTCACTGCAAACAACTTCCTCCTAACATCCAGTCTCAATCTTCCCTCTGCCAGTTCAAACCCATTGCCCCTTGTCCTGGCATTGCAAGATCTTATAAATAGTCCCTCCTCAGCCTTCCTGTAGGCTCCCTTCAGATCCTGGAAGGCTACTCTAAGGTCTCCTGGAAGCCTTCTCTTCTCCAGGCTGCAGAGCCCCAACTCTCTCAGTCTGTCCTCACAGCAGAGCTGCTGCAGCCCTCTCAGCATCTTCATGGCCTCCTCTGGACCCACTCCAACACTTCCATGTCCTTCCTGTGCTGGGGGCTCCAGAACTGCACACAGGACTCCAGATGGGATCTGAGGAGAGCAGAGTAAATGGGGAGAATCACTGACTGAAGCGTGATCAGTGATGCTGAATTGGAAGCCTTTGCACAGTGAATGGCAAAACTTGAATCCACAGAGACTTTGACAAACTTGTGGACTGGGCTGGCAGAGATCTCATGAAGTCCAGAAAAGCAAGCTTCTGCTCTTGAAACAGTGCAAGTTCACATGTGATTAAAGGGTGAGTAACAGCCCTACCAAAAAGAGTAGTGATGGAATCCAGATTGATTAACCTTTCTCACTGTGAATAAGGTAAACTGCAGACCAGGCTTTGTTGAGAGAAGCTGTCCAAAATATATGGGGAAGTTTAGGAAGAAGTTCTTTACAGTGAGGGTGGTGAGACACTGGCACAGGTTGCCCAGGGAGGTTGTGGAGCACAGAAACACCCAACGTGATCAAAGATCACGTTGGGTGCTTCTGGGCTCCACAACCTCCCGGGATGTGTTGAAGACCAGATTGGATGAGGCTTTGAGCAACCTGTTCTAGTGGGAGGTGTCCCTGCCTGTGGTGGGGTTTGGAACTGGATGAGCTTTGAGGTCCCTTCCAACCTAAACCATTCAATGATTCTAAGTTGTTATTCCCCTCTGCTTGGAGTCTGCACGTGTAAAACTGAATCAAGGTTTGTACCACCTCTTGGAAAGGTTCAGATGCCTGAGCCACAAGGAAAATGTTGAGAGGTCCTTAGTCTTCTGAAGAGTCTAAGGTATGATCCAGTAGAAGGCAACAAGGGTAGTTAAAAGGAAGACTTGGAGAGATTAAGGTAGTCATTAGGAAGAAACCTTTTCCCTAGAAGGAAAAGCTTTGCAGTTCAGTCTTGAGTCAAGTTGTGCAAGCAAACTCCAGCTTTGGGGGTTTTCAAGATACAGTTACACAAAGACATAGTGACATAGAATCATAGAATCATAGAATGGTAAGGTTGGAAGGGACCTCAAGGATCATCTAGTTCCAACCCCCTGCCATAGGCAGGGACACCTCCCACTAGTACAGGTCACTCAAGGCCTCCTCCAACCTGGCCTTGAACACCTCCAGGGAGGGAGCAACCACAACCTCCCTGGGCAACCTGTGCCAGTGTCTCACCACATGACCTCATGTTGGCAAGAGTCCTGCCTCCCTGGGGGACAAAACAGACTAAATGACCTCCAAAGGTCTTTTAAAAACCTTCTGTGATGGGTAGTTCCATACTTACCCTGTTATTCTATGGTGACTGGGGATTTCTGAATCCACACTGGGCATTCTACATGCTCCACAGCATTTGAAGGCTGATAACTTGGAAAATACCTTTCTGTGGTGGTCTGGGAACCCTTAGCTCTGCATTCCTTGAGTGCATAATGTATAAATGGAGAGTGGCATTGAGTGCACCCTCAGTAAGTTCACCAACCACACCAAGCTGTGTGGTGCAGCTGACAGCTGGAGGGAAGGATCCATCCAGAGGGACCTGGACAGGCTGCAGAGCTGGGCCCAGGACAACCTCATGAGGTTCAACAAGACCAAGTGCAAGCTCCTGCAGATGGGTTGAGGTAATTCCAAGCACCAATATAGGCTGGGCAGTGACTGGCTGGAGAGCAGCCCTGAGGAGAGGGACTTGGGGGTGCTGGTGGACAAGAAGCTCAATGTGAGCCCAGAGAGCCAACCAGAGCCTGGGCTGCAGTGAGGGAAGTGATCCTCACCCTCTGCTCTGTACTGGTGAAATCTCACCTGGAGTACTGTGTCCAGTTCTGGAGCCCCTATTACAAGAGGGCTATGGATGTGCTGGAAGGTGTCCAGAGAAGGGCCACAAGGATGCTCAGAGGGCTGGAGCACCTCTGCTACAAGGAGAGACTGAGGGAGTTGGTGCTGTTCAGTCTGGAGAGGAGAATCCTCTGAGGTGAACTTATTGTGAGCTTTCAGTATCCGAAGTGGGCTACAAGAAAGCTGGGGAGGGACTTTTTAGGATGTCAGGTAGAGTTAGGACTGGAGGGCATGGAACAAAGCTAGAAATGGGGAGATTCAGACTGGATGTTAGGAAGAAGTTCTTCACCATGAGGGTAGTGAGACCCTGGAATGGGTTACCCAGGGAGGTAGTGGAATCCCCATCCCTGGAGGTGTTTAAGGCCAGGTTGGATGAGGCTCTGCACAGCCTGATGTAGTGTGAGGTGTCCCTTCCCATGGCAGGGGGGTTGGAACTAGATGATCCCTGTGGTCCCTTCCAACTCTGACTGATTCTATGATTCTACAATTCTATGAAATTAAGCAGACCTGGCTGACATGGTTAAAGCATTGTGAAGTACTGTTCATGCCAATTTGTATTCAAACTAAGATTGCACAGACAGTCTAATTACTGGAACATCCTGTGTTACAGAAGTTAGCTCTTCAACTTCAGTATGGCAGACCTTTCTACAGCAAACCCATCACTTGTTGTCAGAAGTGTTTGAATCACACACCTTGGGAACAAGGCATCTGGCAGAACACTTAGTCATCAGTAGCTGGCAAAAGAGAAGACTCTTGCTCCAAGGGATGGTGCAGAAGAATCGAGTTCAGTAAACAGTCGTTTTGGGCTTCTTCCGCACCTAACACCTACACATAGAGGAGTGAGGGATGTGGAAACCTCCCCATGATGCCTTTCATCATTGTCTCACCACAGGAGTGAGCCCAGTCCCAAGTGTAATTTCAAAGAGCTCTGTACACTTTTTTTCCACCCACCAGAAGATGAAGGAGTGCAGAGGGTGACCCAGACAAGATGAGATAGTGGCACTGTTGATATGTTTTGAGTTCAGAGAGAAGGTAGGACAGAGTAGGTTTATTTCTCTCATGATCCCTTCCATAATAGTCACTTCTGCAAGAAGCAGCCTGGCACTGGTGATCCATCTGGTGTTGGAGACACTGATGAAGCTACTGAGCCAGCCTCTGCAGAACATTTCTAGACATTCATTAATTTAACACACTGCAGAATCTTCCCAATCAACAGACATTCCTGGGAGGCAATTCGTTATTTTAAATAATTCTCTCTTCAGCCAAAATTGAATCCAATGGTCAAGAGTAAAATGCAGCTCCACATGAGGATTTCCTACTTGCAAGTTCTAAAACCTCATGGGAAAAGCAAAAGAACCCCAAGGTACATCAAACAAACAAATCTCAAAATACACAGCAGCAACGACAAAAGAGGAGGGAGAAAAACATTGGAAAACCTAAACATAATATTACTTAAAAAACACCTTTCTTGATTCAGGTTGTAAACAGATAAAAGAAAACAACACGTGACAGAAAACTGCCTTACTCTCAGAATGTTTTATGTTTAAGACAAGAATTTTTTTTCCTTATTTTGTTTTCAAATCTCAGCAGGTGCTTCCATATTGCGTTAATGCCAGAAAGCCTGCAGAATTTGGCACAAGAATAGCAGAAATACAGGCAAAGAGAAAACAGACTTTAATTATTGCATCACCTTAAGAGCTGTATTTCCAAACTAGCAGGAAGCTCTGCTTAGGAGTTGGTTTGTTTTTCTTTCATACAGCAAGCCCTCACCCATTCTGCTTTACTACTCTAGCTCTTCAAACTGGAGACAACGTGGAAAGTAACTGCCTGCATAGAATCATAGAATCATAGAATGGTAAGGTTGGAAGGGACCTGAAGGATCATCTAGTTCCAAGCCCCTGCCATAGGCAGGGACACCTCCCACTAGTACAGGTCACTCATAGGATCATAGAATCATAGAATGGTAAGGTTGGAAGGGACCTGAAGGATCATCTAGTTCCAAGCCCCTGCCATAGGCAGGGACACCTCCCACTAGTACAGGTCACTCATGTCAGATGACTCCTCGGCATCACCTTCTTCGCCATTCTCTTTGCCTGAGTCATGCAGCAGAGAACACTTGTGTGAACTACTGACACCTTTATCAGAAGCTCCACTCAATGACTGTTGCTAGCTGGCAGCTTTGGATTAGGGCTCATCCAAAGGCACTTTCCAAGTGTTGCTGGTGTCGTGGTAGACCTAAGCAGGCAAAAATAGGCTGATACATGTCCTGGCTTGCCCAGAGATGTTTGTCTGCTCTCTTNAGAAAGGAGCTCCTTGAGTCCACCTAGTGGCCAAGCGGAGTACTGACCGCAAGCGGTGCACTGACCACAGCAACCTTCTCTGCCAGTTCAACTGAGTTCAGTTAATGTTAGATATTATCATTAGTTATTGCTAGAGCCTGTTGTAACCTGTATATAAAGTTTCCATGACTGATGCAAAGAACTGATTATTATTAAAATTAGTGATCGGGGTGGTGAGAGTGCTGAATATTGAATATCAATAAACAATATTAAATTTTGAAAATATCATATAGCATTAATTAATTACCCCTCCATTATAGCTGGTTGGGCTCACCCCATGGGCTGTTGGGGCAGGGTTGTGGGTAGCAGTAGCTGCACATGTTCATGTCCTCCTCTACCTCTGCTACCATATGCCCCTGACATTTCTTCAGATCTGTTTACCCACCTCCTCCATGTCTCTCTTTACCTGCTTTATTCCCTGCACTCAGCTGAATCTCTGTGGCCCCTTTATTTACCCTGATGATCTTGAAGGCCTCAGACCATCTTTACAATTTTGTGGAGCTGGGGAAGTATGATGGGTTGGGATTTACCAGCCCCCCCCNTCAGCCAGCTGGAAGTTAAGGACTGAAGCTCTATTTACAGCTTAGCACAATGTACAAGCAGAGATATACACAATAGACAGGAATAGTTACAGACATATACAAGTTAAAGGTAATACAGAAACACAATTCCCCTCCCAGAAATCAGAGTCCCCAGGAGGGGCTCCCAACCACCCTTCCACCTTCTCCCCACCCCTATACCTTACCCCAGGGTTTGCCTTACACACAAGGTGAGTTTGGAGGATCAGCCAGGAGGGTTAGAAGGAGAGTGGTTAGTTAGATTATTCAGCAGAGAGGAGAGGACCCATCAGCTCCCAGAGAGAGAGAGACTGAGAGGCTCTGTCTTATCTATGTTTGTCTTCCTGTTCTTATCCATCTCAGCAAGCCTATGAGTGAAGCAGACATCACCATTGTTTTCCTTTCACAGCCTATCATCTAATTTTCTCCATTAAAATATTCCAGTTAGCCTCAAACCAGCACAGGAAGGTACAGGAATTGTCTCATGCCCTCCATGGTTGGCATTCCCAGCCTAACTCCTCAAAGATGACAAGGAGAGGAATTGCTAGAATAACAGTCCCATGAGGGTGAGTACCACAGTGTGACTGCTGCCAGTTATTTATTCATATTGCAATCCATATTGCACTATCCTGAAACTTAACATCCACATCCTTCAATGCTTTTGGCTTAAATGGATACTTTATTTCCCCAAGCAAAAGGCAAGCTAAGGCTTGATTGTTAAGATCCACTCTCTAGAGTGAATCCTGTAGCAGAAATTAGGAATCTTCACTCTCTTTTCTCCTGAACAAAACTGTTGCTGTATCATTTACAGTCTGTGGCTCTGAATAAACCTATGGCTAATAGCTAAGATGTTCTCAACACCCCACACAATTGTGTCAGGCTCCACAGGGATAACATTTCCACTTTTTGATGATTTCTGTAAAGAGATGGGTTTTCTTTTCAGTCAGAAATCACAAGCCTGCCTTTCCTTTCAGTCACTCTCACCATGAACTTTCTATAGACAGCTAAATCGTTCTGGAAACTGGAGCAGCATCCTCTCCTAGCTAATCCTCTAAACTGTTGCAATACTGCTCAGGCTGACTGGAATCTTAATTTGGTGCTTTCTGTGGGCAACATTTGCAGTGGCACAATGCACCTACACTCCTCTCCAAGCACACACTTTGTTTCCTTGTTTACAGCTTGCTGGCCTGTGCAGAGCCCAAACAGTTGTATTGAGCAATGTTTTAGCTCTCCTCTACTATTTCTATATGCTCTCTGACATTTTGAGAGCAGCCCTGAAGAAAAGGACTTGGGGATATTGATGGATGAGAAGCACAACATGAGCCAGCAGTGTGCTCTTGCAACCCAGAGAGCCAACCAAAGCCTGGGCTGCAGCAAGAGCAGTGTGGGCAGCAGAGCAAGGGAAGTGATCCTCCCTCTTTGCTCTGCACTGGTGAGACCCCACTTGAAGTACTGTATCCAGTTCTGGAGCCCCTGGGACAAGAATGATATGGACATGTTGATGTGTGTCCTGTGATTCTATGATTTCCTAGCTTACAGATGAAAGACAACCTGGCAGATTCCTTGACACCCAGCTAGCTTTTAAAATTCTTCATTACAGCCTAAAAATCCCTGCTGGGAAACGAATTTTCTGATCATTCAAACTCAAGAAAGTCAAGGAGTCTCTTATACTCATGGCACCTTTCTTTGCTTTCAGATTCAAAAGGAACAATATATGACAGCACTTTAGAACAGTGGAGGGTGAAGAAGTCAGAGTACTGGCACCACTCTGCACAGAGCCCAGTTTCAACCCTGAGTGCTCTAACTTCCTACAGCTGAAACTACCATCACAGCTGAAAATGCAGTTCCTTGGAAGCAAAAGACTTTTTCTCATCCATTACTGACAGCATCTGCCCAATATAAGATGTGACAGATTTCAGGCTGCCTACTTGTGATCAGCATTCATTTTGTGATCACTGTGCTACAGCAGTTTGGGTAAATCCTATGGGCATGAGAGTTGTGCTGCCATTCAGAGACTTGGGTTGGGGAGTTGGGCAGGGAGAAATTTAATGAGGTTCAACAAGGGCAAGTGTAGAGTTATGCACCTGAGAAAGAGCAATCCCAGGGAGCAGTATAGGTTGGGGACTGACCTGCTGGAGAGCAGTGAAAGGGAGAAGGACTTGGGAATCCTGGTGGATGGCCATGAGCCAGCAGTGTGCTCTGGTGGCCAGGAAGGCCAATGCCATTCTGGGGTGGATTAGAAGGGCTGTGATTAGCAGGTCGAGGGAGATTCTCCTGCCCCTCTGCCCTGGTGAGGCTTCATATGGAGTATTGTGTCCAGTTCTGGGGCCCCCCTGTTCAAGATGCACAGAGAGCCACTTGAAGAGTCCAGTGTAGAGCCACAACAATGATGAAGGAAGTTGAGCATCTTCCTTATGAGGAGAGCCTGAGGGGGCTGGGGCTTGGAGGGGAGGAGACTGAGTGACCTCATTCATGTTTATAAATATGTGCAGGGTGAGTGCCAGGAGGCTGGAGCCAGACTCTGCTGGGTGATGCTCAGTGACAGGACAAGGGGCAAGGGGTGGAAGTTCCACGTGAACCTGAGGAAGAATTTTTTCCCTATGGGGGTGACAGAGCACTGGAACAGGCTGCCCAGGGAGGTTGTAGAGTCTCCCTCTCTGGAGATATTCAAGAGCCATCTGGATGCACTCCAGTTTGATCTGCTCTAGGTGATCCTGCTCTGGCAGGAGGGCTGGACCAGATGAGCTTTCAAGGTCCCTTCCAGCCTCTGACATTCTATGATTGCATAATTCTATGAGAGAGAAATTATTTGGAGGGTTTCCTAAGAAGAAAAAGTTGGGAGATGTTATTAAGAGACTTCTCCTCCCTCTAAACAAATACTCTTGACAGCAACAACTATGTTTTTCAACAAGGTAAGTTCTGTCAGTCAGAGTCTACACTATCTATGGTCATAGTGACTGTAATAAATCAATGAACAGGATCTGAAATGATTCACAGAAATGGTGATTTTTTTTTCCTAAATTGTGTAGGTATGTAGCAGTAACTAAAAAGCAAACAAGCAAACAAACCAAAAACCAAACAAACCTCCAAAACTCAATCCTAAATTCAAAACCATACACAGGAACGTCCCTAAATGATCAGTTATTTCCCACAGCACCAGAGACTGTTAGGGATCTGTCTATGAAATCTTAATTAATTTTGTTTGATTTTATTAACTCTTTGTATTACTATGACCTTTGGTTTGCTTCAAAATTTTCTTTTTATGGTAGAAAAAGGCAGTATCTTTGAATCTGAAACAGGAACATCAAAGACTGTCATCAAAGAGACAGGCTCTTCGAGGAGAACAAAAGGAGACCAATCACCAGGCACATCAGAGGGCTGAGCTGAGCAGGTGAAGGATTGGAAGACATGCTCTCCCTGAGGATGCTGAAAGGTATCCCAGCAATGGGGATGACACAAGAAAGAGGAGTTTGCTGTCAGATGTTGCTTTTCCTGCACATCTCCTCAGTCATCTGCAAGCAAAGCTACTGCAAGTCTAAGAAGGGCTTTAGCAGAGCAGATCAGTTTATCAAGAGCAGTGTGGGCAGCAGGGAGAGGGAGGGGATTCTGCCTCTTTGCTCTCATCAGAACCCACCTGGAGTCCTGTGTGCAGTTCTGGAGCCCCCAGCACAGGNCTTGAGGTCCCTTCCAACCTTACCATTCTATGATTCTATGACTGTTCTTTGGTCAAAGAATTCAATCAGAACCCTGCTTCAGTAAGCTCTGAGCAGTGCATGCAAGGAGTTTGCAGTTGTTCTGCAGTGGTTTCGAGTCCAGCACTAATATTGAGAGCCAGGGAAGCAGTCTACAGCCTTTCAGAAAGGGCTTGCTGGAATTCAGCATTATTTTTTCCCTCAGAGGTGCATCTCATGTGCCAGAACTGGACGTGGTGTCTATGATTTTGCTCTTATACTGAATTCACAATGTTCCAGCTGTCCTTTGGCAAAACAAGGTCATATTCCATACCCGTACAGCTTCTTTTCAGAGTGCTGTTTGCTATCAGCAAGAAAAATATGCTTTGCTTTCTATCAAAAGGTTTTCATAGCCCAGTAGATGGCTATCACTTTCAATTTTTACTGGCCTGGACTCAATTATGATCAACAATACACCTCAGAACAGATTCCAAATTCTGATTGCTCTCCCTTCTCCTCTGCTCTGTTTCAGCTTCTGCCTTTTTTTTTCTCCTTTCCCTTTTTTTTTCTTTTTCTTTTTTTTCCCAAATACATTTGATCCCCTGGACAGCTGCCCAGAGTTCATTGAAGCCATTCATTGTAGCACCAAACCCAAACCCAGGTAAAATCTAAGAGTCACTGTTGCCTCCATCATTTCCTAAGCAGCTGAGTTTACAGCTTAGCTGTCTTACTAAGCTTTTAACAAAGCTTTACTCATGCAAGTTTGAGGGGCACAAAATCCCCTTCAATCTAAGGACTGAATTGCTACTGAACTTTATCAAGAGCTGATATTAACTGAAGGTTGGAAAAGAGTTTCCTGGGAGAATTCATAGCTTATTATTTAGTCCTTGTTCAGACTCATGGACATGGGCCAGAGAAGTGCTCTCTCTTTCTTTTGTCTGTATCATTATACCCACCAGCCCTTGACTCTTGCCCACCTTCTTCCCTTCTTTCCAGTGCCTACCTCTGTCATCACTCCTGTGGACACCTCCCATTTGCTTTAGCCACTGAACAGAAACTTGCTCATTTTTTCCCTCACTCCCCCTCTTCAAGTGACTTTCGACTCTCATGTTTTCATTCCCTTCCAGATCTTCTTTTCCAAATTATTCATTCACAGTTCTACCTCTCACAACTTACAATCATAGAATGGTAAGGTTGGAAGGGATCTCAAGGATTATCTAGTTCCAACCCCCTGCCATAGGCAGGGACACCTCCCACTAGTACAGGTCACTCAAGGCCTCCTCCAACCTGGCCTTGAACACCTCCAGGGAGGTTGTGGAGCACAGAAGACCTCCAGGGAGGTTGTGGAGTACAGAATCACCCAACGTGATCAAATTGGGTGATTCTGTGCTCCACAACCTCCC